>VXBA01005938.1:229181-293736 GCA_013399895.1 Serilophus lunatus
TCCCTTAAACTGTGTTTCCTTTGAGCTCCAGACAAATAAAGTGTTTCGCTGTTGTCACATTCTGTCATTCTTCTCGTCATTATTGAGAGTGCCCCCTAGTTAATATTGTGGTGCTTAAACCACCACACTGATCATTGCCCCAAGAGCTCCTTTAAAGCTCAGGCTCAGGCCTGATTTCTCAGATAAGCAAGCACAGGCTGATTTCTCAAGATAACAAGAAAATTCAGACATGATTCATGGCAGCCTAAATCCTACATTAAGTGAAATGCATGGTAATTCAGCTCAAGGAACATGTAACTGCAAATGCACTGATCATGGCAATGGACCAGCTTTTAACAAGAGAGACCATACTAACTGGAAATCATCTCAAAGACTAGCAGGCATACTGACAAACCGACTGGTTGACCCTGTGGTAAGGCTGGGTAGCAGCTGGAGTGCTGCCAAGATGGTGTATGAACAGACTTGCTCTCACTGATTCCAAGATCCTATTAGACTAATTCCAAAATGAACAAAATCCATCCTCAAAGGGGATTACAGAGTTCACACTAAACAGTCCAGTAATCCACGAATTGTGCGAATTGCATAGATGCTCTCCTTCAGAAAGAGATGTGAGTGCAAATAGATCCTTCTCCCAGCAGTTCAGAGAACTACAAGCAATCAAGAGCAGTAACAAAAGTGTAACTGCATCACAAGCAAACAAACTTTATCTTATCTCTTTAAATAATCTCTACATTTGTGGCTTAATAAAAATAATCAAAATAAATTATACATACCCCCGTGGCAAACACATCTCCATTTCGTTCATATGCCAAGGCTGTAACTGCAGTAGCATGAGGTTTGAAAGCCTGTTTCAGATTTATCTCTGTATTCTTTGTAGTGGCCTGACCTTCACGACGGGGCAGTTGCTTAGGATCATAAACTTCAATTATGCGGACAACACCATCTTCAAACCCCACGGCAATTAGACCTCCAGTAGGATTTACCTTTAGGTGAAATGAAGAAAAAAATCACAATGTCTATCTGAGAGCTTAGAAGAATCCATATGGCATGTGCTCTGGTGTTTACCTGTAACTCTTCTTACATGGAAGTGTGGGTAAAGCACAAAGAATCTTTCACATATGGGAAATGCTGTTAATTCTAATATGCTGCCATATATATGTATCTTACATATGAAAGGAGTTATTGTCCAGAAGGAAGCTGGAGGTAAGTGTCTTCCCGTTACCTGGGAAGATCAGCCCATGATGTCTTACTTTGCAAAGCCCCTCTGTAGTAAGCAGGTGTATAAATTGAGAGGAGTCACTGATGAATCTCAAACATATGGCTCTTCATTTGACTCCCTTCATTAATTCCATACCTCTCCTCTGCCGTGGTACCAGCACTCCAGATATGGCCTCCTCAGTGCTGAGTAAAGGGGAAGGATCACCTCCCTCAGCCAGAGGGTAATGCACTCCCTAAACCAATCAGGGTGCTGCTGGGCTTCTCTGGGTGCACTGCTGGCTCGTGGTCAGCTTGGTGTTCCCCAGGATCCCAAGATCCTTCTCTGCAGAAGAGCTTTCCAGCTGGTGAGCCCCCAGGCAATACTGGTGCCAGGGGTTATTCCTACTCAGATGCAGGACTTCATATTTCCCTTGTTGAATTTCATGAGACTCTCTTCAGTTCAATTCTCCAACCTGTCCAGATCCCACTGAATGGCAACACAACCCTCTGGATATCAGTCACCCCTCTTAATCTTGTATCATCCACAAACTTGCTGAGGGTGCATTCTGTTCCAGTGTCCAGATAATTAATGAAGAATATCGGCACCCATAACGATCCCTAGAGAACACTGCTGAAGACTTGACTCTAACTGGATTTTGTGCTACTGATCAGTATCCCCTGGGGCCCAGCCATTCACGCAGTTTTAAATCCATGTCATTGTTCACTTATCTAACATGTACATTGCTAGCTTACTTATAAGGATATTATGGTATACAGATGCTCCAAAGTATGTCGATTAAATTTTCTTAGATTAATAGCACAGAGATTCAAATACATTTCAGCATCTTAAGATCAGTGTAAATGTCTAATGGGATTTTAAATGCAGCTAGGTAGACTAAGTATCCTTTGTTTTTTGTGTTTAGGAACAACTTTTGTAAAATTGAACAGTCAGTTTTGTGATGCTGTACAGTTTATTTTGGCAGCCAGCTTGTCTCTTGAATGTATTGGTCATCACCTAACAGCAACCCTGAAAGGCTGCATGGACAGAATTGTATTTATAAAAACACTCTCCCAGTGTAACCCTCGCCTTGAAAACTCAAGTAACCACTCTCCTCCTAAATTCACTTATAATTAATCCACCAGACTTGCCACATTTCCTCAAGAACATAACTAGACACTATTTTAATTAAAATTAGCAAATATGTCTAAAGGTGATAGACTCCATGCTCCACAAATGATCAGTTCTGGCAACAGTTTTTCGTGATTTATCTCCAAATGTTTGTAGATTGTCTAGGCTGTCATTTCAAAATGTGTTGACTAACTCATGCTAATTGACAATTACTCTGCGTGGGTTAAATAGAAGCTGTTAGGCTATAAACTAAGCCGACTTTGCAGATTGCACACTGAGATCTGATTTTAAAATCTCAGGAAGACACCTGGTAATCCATGGTATAGTCAAACTGTACACATACTATATACATACATACTACTCCACAAACTTATATATACATACTACTACAGGACATTTCACCATGGCCTAACAGTGACCTCTTGAATGTCTTGTTTGGTATGCAACTTTCTTGATGCTGGCAGGCTCATAGGCCCCCTTATGAATTTTTGTTATCATGCTAGCAAGAACTCACAATATCTGGTGCCCATGTCAGTGCTGTTCCTCCTTGTTTAAATTTGATTTCACTCAGTTTGATGTTGCTGCTGAAATCATAGATACACACTGATCCTGTGTGGAAATAAGACAGTACGAATTTATTTCTTGCATTATCACTTACATGTTAGGATTTATGGACAAATGTCTACTAATTTGAATTAAAATCTGGACAGAACGTTGGGGTTTTTTCTCTTTTGAGTCACAAAATGCCTACTTGGAAAGACATGACTGATGGTTACAGAGTAACCCAGGTGCTCATGAACAAAACATATGCTTTCTTCATTCTTCAACTTAACAGAACCAAGAGTTGTCAAGCCTGAGGGTTGTAATAAGAAATTCCATGCTGACCATCCACATGTAATTTTCAAGTACCACAGAACTGTGGCATAATGTAAGGAAAATCTATACAACATAGGAAAAGATGATATCTACTACTTGGGACTGCCTAGGGAGGAAAACATTTAAAAGGAGGAAAATATTTAAATGAATGAAAACGTGAGATGGTCCAGAGAAGATCCAATTTCACCAGAGGTAAAATTAATAGATTCTTAGGCACACATATTGGTTTGCAAAAAATTCCATTGCTTTGAATTGTTTCAAAACATTAATGATTTATTTGCCTTACCTATTAAAGAACTGACCCAAGGAATAAGAATTGTGTGTAAAGTGACTTTGCAAGAGCAAATACCCAACTTCAGAACAAAATGGAATAGCTCCAAACCAAGGATCATTGCTTTTCAAAACCAATCATGACATTGGTATGAGAGGAAGACATAGTGCACTTACGGTCAAGAGCTGTGGTGGCCATAAGGTATGTCATGGGAGAGACACTGATGGCCTCAATCCTCCCAGAGTGAAAGGTGCACAGGCATTCTGGATCATGGGTCTGCAGTGCAAAACAGAAGAGGAATTCCAGTACACCTTGCAGCTGTTCTTACAAGGGATTATCGGTCATTTTCAGCAAAACTCAAAAATCTAGACAAGGTGCTGTTTACGTGAAAAAAATTTGGCAAGCATGAGATATCTATATGCAATTCCCTTTATTTTATTTAAATGTTCCTAAGATCATGAGCAAAATTAGCATAGGAACATTCTGTTCACTTAAAAGTCCATCATTTTTTATGTGAATATAAAGGGGGAATGCCTTTTTTAAAGTGGTTTCAGGCGTGGAATTGATGTTTTAAACAATGAGCTGTTGCTCTGAAGGCAAGGAAAATGCCATCAGGTTTGGACTTAGGATGCCTGGGAAGTCATTCCATCATCCAAGGAATTCTAGGTTTTGCTGTATGTTTTTTACATTAGTTTTTATAGTATGCTTTGTATGTTTTTTATTTACCATAAAAATTTTGGAACGTATTTTACTTTTCAAAATAGAATTTTATTCCACACAAGGGGATTGTTCCCATTTACTTTAACACGCTTGGGAGCAAAAATTAAATGCCTCCTTTTTTTTACCTGCGTCATCTATTTCTCCATCAAAAACATCCCCAGCAGCAAAACTAGTTAACAGTAGACTAAAACATGTTGAGTGTGTTTCACCTTCTCCTTGTGTTTTCTAGTTCCTTCTGTCATTTAGAGACAAGAGTAAGGACTGTTTCAAACACTTATCTAGACAGGATATATCAACAATTCTTGAACTCATTTCCTGCATCCATACAACTTTCATTACCAGTTTATGAGACTAAAAACTCCTTTAGAGTAACTTCAATTCGGCAGATGAAATTCCAGGAATCAAATTACTCTTTATAATCCTGCAAAATCATTATAATCAATTATACCTGAAAATTTTTATGAAAAAATACCTGTTTCAATGCTAAAATTTTCAACTGTGTAACTTCATAATACACAAATTGTATTACAGATGCAACCAGTATAGTTTAAAGATGCAACAGGATATGGTTCCTATGACAATGGCACTGAAAAAATCCGAAGAAAGAACAAACAAGCTTACCATATTTGAAAAGGTCAAATCCAGCTTCCAGATTGCTCCATTTGTATCCTGAAGAGGAAAAAACAAAACATGTAAATTGAGTAGTTTCAGACTTAATTTAGAAATAAAACTGCACATGGTGACGCCTTAAAAATTCCTTAATGATTATCATTGTGAAACAGAAATGATGAAATGTTGGTCCTATGAATCCCATCCATCAGTTCAGGGTAATAGAACTTGGACAAGACCTTTTGGCATTCTCCTATTCTTATGCAGTTCTGGCTCTGAAAGCCAGAGACACCTACGTGTCAATACACTGAAAACACAGCACAGCATAACATAGCATAATTCAGTTGGAAGGGGCAAACCAAGATCATCTAGTGCAACTGCCTGACCATTTCAGGGCTGAACAAAAGTTAAGGCATATTATTAAGGGCACTGTCCTCTTAAATGCCTTTTAAACACTGACAGGCTTGGAATAAAAACACCTCTCTAGGAAGCCTGTTTCAGTATTTTAAATAATAGTAATAGCAATAATATGATAGATAGATAGATAGATAGATAGATAGATAGATAGATAGATAGATAGATAATTTTCTATTTATAGAAATATAACTCTCTATATAAAATAGTAAGAAGACTGAACTCTATCAGAAAGAAACACCTGATTTATAATGGACTCCCGCTGTTACTTAACATCACCTCCCTCACTCTGTGTTTCTCCACAGAGATGTAAGCACGTGACTGTATCTTACCTGAGCGTACCAAAAGGGCTGTCCCTGCTCATGAACTTTTGACATGAAATTCAGGCTGACATTCTTGCCAACATAAAGTTCATTCATAGGCTCCATCTCCATTAACCCTGTGTCATCCTCAGAGTCAGCAGCATCTATTATCTCCAAGTTCCACATCTTCATGGAATTGAAAGCATTTAAAAAAAAAAAAGTTGTTCATTTTTTTTTATAAGGCCAGGTTGTTTTCATACACACTTAATACAGAAATTCAAAATGATAAGAAAGCAAAATCACTGCTTTGAATGTAACCTAGAACAGTGACAGTAGCTTAAATTCAGGCCTGGCAGCAGCAGAGTGATACATGGCAGCTTCAGGACTATAGAGCGTAAATGATGTCTGTGGGCTCTTGGAATTGCTGAGGCAGCACAAAAGAATGGGAAATATAACACATTCATGTTCTGCTCTGTTGGATAAGGACAAGACATCAATTAACATGTCTATAATCAAGTGAATTTTCCTAATGGGATAAAACCAATTCATAAAACACAACAACAAAAACTCTGGGGGGTTTGAAACCCTCCACTGTCTATAACAGTTTCCCATCGATTATCTGGGTCATTTCACATACCAGCAGAAGACACATCATGTCTTCCCTTAAAGAGCAGGGAAACAAGATTGCAAAATTCTTGGTAACCAACAGATGAGATCAGAAATTGATGTTATGGATAAAGAAAACTTTTTGAACTTAACTTAGAGAATTATATGTTAACTTCAGGATACTTTTTCTTTTAATTGTTCCCCTGTTCCACTATATGCATCTCTGACATGCTAGTTAATTTCTGTGTAATTTTAACATTAATAATCTGAGCTTTCAAATACTCAGAAAATTAATTTCAAAAATTCCTGTAATTTTTAATTATTTTCAAAATAACACCAAATGTATCAATAGGCCTGGAAATTATCGATAACAAAAATATGCAAGAAAAAATGTTAGAATGCAGGCAAGAACAGAGCTGTTAGAGAACCACTGAAAATTATTTTGATTTACTAAAGTAAAAGGTGATTCAGTTGTTACTATTAAACAGGGAATGCTGTGTGAATGCCATCTGATTCAAACACACACATTGTGGAGATGTGCTCTTATTTTGTTTGTTCTAAAAATTCATTTTCAGAAATTACACTTCAAAATTTCCTCCCAAAACCTGGTAAAGGAAATATGTAACATTTACCTGCTGACCATATATTTGCACACTCAAAGGCAGAGCAGAAGCAAAACTCACCCGAATGAAGCCATCTTTTCCAACACTGAGTAGTTCTCCTTCCTCAAGAACTAACTGGCTAACGGGGCCATGGTGGCAGGGCTCATGTCCAACTTGACAGAGCTCTACTTTAATGAGGCCCCCTTCCCAAAGCAGCAAGTTGCCCCACTCAGTTCCTGAGACAACCTTCAATGCAAATGAAGAAAAGCACATCAGTCGTGCAGAAATACTGACGAGAACATGTTTAATATCTGTGGCTTCCTTCTATGAAAGCATTAAATCAATAGCAATGTACAGATATTCACAAGGGAAGATGTAAGGGGTGAGAAAGTTCAAATTTTAGCAACGTGACATAATTTTCATGCACTGAAATGGTTAAAGATTGGGACTAATGGTCCTTATATTTCTGTAAACTAATGTTTTCACTACCCTGTTAGAAGACCCTCAGCTCTAAGCCAACAGAGATCTTTTGTCTGTGAATTACAACCCTAACCATATTTTTCAATTATAAGAAAGCAAGATAGGTTTTGGACAAATTAATGTCAATATTATATTATCAGAATGAGGGTCTAATACCATATTGTCATTGAAGCAAATAGTAACTCTCCAACTTACATGGTAAAGTTTATGTAAAAATGTAAGTGGGAACATAAAACCTTTTCCTTTTGCTACTTCTTTTTCTTACTTACCTTCCCATCTGGGAGTTCCACAAAACCTATAATGTCAGACACTGCTGTTTTTCCAAACCTGCCCAGAGCTCCTTGTAACTTGAGACCAGTTAATGTGAGAGCCATCTTCCAGAACCTGAGCATAGAAAAAACATTCCTCTCTGATACAAGATTTCTTACACACTCTTCAGTCCCTTTTAGACATTGCAATACTTTTACCAAGGTTGTTCATTTATAACTATTTTTCACAGGAGAACTTGGGGTTTTTTTTCTTTTGAAAATGAAATAAAGTTTTGTAACTACACAAACATTTCCCTATACTACTCCTATGAAAAAGCCAGGAAAAGCATTTGGAATGAGCAGAATGAAGATTAAACTACTATTTTAAATTAGGAAGGGTAAACCAAATTGCTACAACCAGCTACAACCCATACACATATTTAGGGATAGCTATTTTATTCTTGCTGTCTCCAGTGTAACTCCTTTGTAATTCCAAGGGAGTTGGATTTACATGTCTTTGCTGATGTCATCCAAGTCCTCTAGTGGACTTGAACTGTACTGTAAAATCTTGCCGAGCCAAAGGTTTTATCATAGATCTTAACAGTTCTTTCTACTTATCATTAGTATAAAATATAACTTTACTGCACTACAGAAAAAATAACATCTACTACAATTAGGGATGGTTCACTATGTGTACAGGAGACATTACATTTAAGATAGCTGTTGAAAAATTGAAATTTGAGATCGCATTTGGGTGAAAGGTCACATTTATCATGTTATAAAAGCTATATCAGGGCTTATTCATAGGCTTATTCATTTGCTACTTGAGACCCATCTTGCAACTAAACTATAAAGCAAATATCTGATTTTTATCCGATTCCTCTGTTAAAATCCAAAGGAATTTTAGATGCATTATAATTTTAAAGGTATAATTTTTATTACAATAGAATCTCAGTCATATCTTCACTCTCTGCTGTATTAACATTGAGTACTAGATAAATACAGAACACAAAACTAGAGCTTTAAGTTCTTGTTTATTTTTTTATTACAAAAGGATCCATGAACTCACCAGAGAAGGGCAGCATATGTTTTTTAAGGCTTCCTTGTAGGCTTTTGGTGGGTTTAGAGGATTTCTAATCCATGACTTGGCAACCACTTCTAATGGCTGCCCAAAGAGGAGATGACTTCAAGAAATCAAAGGTAGAAAGCCCAGAAGGCACTGAAGGTACATATGCTGTGTTACCAGCTAGAAGACATGTATATAGTAAGATTTTCTATTGCTTCTCCCCAATGATTATTGAAATTACAAGAATGGAGCCAGTGGTGCTGACACAACATCAAGATCATTCCTTTTTGGGCAACGAAGGTGCTAAAAGGCTTGCTTGACTGTAATTGTAATGGCCAGGTAAAATAGCATTCCTCATTGGTCCATGTTTGCTAATGATACATTCCTGTTAGTCATATTCTATCTACTATGACTTCAGAGGTGACACATATTAATCCTAACCAATAAACCTACCTGATGTGTCCTGAGCCAGATGTAGTTAGATGCTCTTCATTCTCAGTAGAAAAGGTGACCCTGTAAACATCCTGTGCAAAAGCTTTTGACCTCAACAGAATCTCTTCTTGGTTCCAGTCCCAGATAGTCAGCATGTAGTCAGGGCTGCTCCCAACACTGGCCAACAAAGTGCCAGCATGGTTGAAATCACCAAAAACATAGGCCTTCTCTGTTCCACCTGAAAAAAACATACAAGCCCCAATACACAAGCACAGGAAAGAGGTAGAAACTATATGAAAATCCACTCAGAAGGAGCTCACCTTTCACTGCAATTATTTTTTCAATTGGATAGTTCTTGGTTGGCTATCTCTACCAAATAAAAATTTCCTCCCATACAATAATGAAATAGCTTGAAACCAGTGTTTTTTATTTTTGCTGTGAAAGACTAAAAGGTTTTATTTCTTTCTAAGCTTAAAGTGACCCACTACTCCATCTGCTGGGATCTATAAACACTAGCCCATCTATGTAAAATGAAAATAGAACTTTTTACACTACCTTGCAGTATTCTGTAGGGCCTCAGTGAAGGATATTTGTAGACGATAAGGTTTGGGTTCTTTCCTTTTTCTCCTACTGCAAAGTACTGCTTAGTAGGGTGTGCCTTGAAAAAGAAAAAGTCCTATTGCAGGCTGTAATGACATCTTTGTCCCTATCTTGCTGCTTTCTGAGTTACTCACTCACTTACTGTATACTTACCGTATTTACTCACTCATAGGCAAAACACATTGCCATAAATACCAGGCTGCATTTTAATGTGCATTTATTCTGAACAGCTGCCAATCTGGTGCTCAGTATCAGGATGAAACCACTATGCACACAAAATGGTATATTGCACTATTGCAGAACCATGACAAACGTGTGAAATAACTTGCTTTATGATGCATTCTTTTACTATTTCTACCTCACTCAACCCACTAGCTAATCTTTCCACAGCAGCATTTGTGTCAGCAGCCATCTATTTCTGCAGCCATCAACTTCAGCAGGCAGCTGCAGAAAAGCCACCCTGAATGAGACTATTTTGAAGATGTAAAAATGTACACTTATTCACCAGAAAACACTGCTTAAAATGAAGCAGAACAATCTGAGGCTGGTAGTCTGAAAGTCTTGGTCATGTGAAATAAAACTGAAAGATGGCAGAGCTTTCACAGGGTAAAATGCTTCAAATTCAGAGATAGCACATGAGACTCCAAGCTCTTGGTAAGTTTACTAGAGTGAAACTAGATACTTTGTGTAGGAACTTGATTTTCTAAATTTTAATTGCAAGTAAAACTCTATACTAGTAATCAGCTGTGACTAGGACAGATGAAGTATTAAAAAAAAAGAGTTGCTATGAGCCAAAAGATTTAATTAAATTTAAATTTATTTTACTAATTAAAATTAATCCCAGCTGCCACTTGCCAGTCCTTTTAGGTATCTGAACCTGGGACTGAGGTGTGCAGATATTTGTCCTTTGTCAATTAAATTGATGGGATAAGTAGCCCACACTGCATTGTCCACACATTCTTCTAATCAACACCATACTTTCTTACAGACCCAGATCTGGCAACCAAGAGAACCCTTTTTTCTTAGAAAGTGACTAACATTCTAAAACAAGAAACAAGAGCCGTACTGTGATAAATCCAATTCCGCCACCACCGCTGCTCCGGACATATTTCTGAAATTTAGTTTTCAGCTCCTGGACCACCACCTGGTTGCCGGCTACATACAGCAGTGTTTGGCTATCCATCATCATCAGGTTTACAGGTCTGGTGCAGTCATACCCAAAAGAATATCTGGGAACAGTCCAATAAGGAAAAGATCAGGCATTGGCTTTCTAGAAAAGTTTACTAAGTGGATAGAAAAGCTTAAAGCAAAACTGAAACGGGAATACTGAAACTAGTGACTAAAAGCCTGATGGCAGGAGATAGTCTTCTTCAGTACACTGTGAAAGTAAAATATATCAAGCCTCTGTAAGTGATAGGAAGGCACAAGTGAAAGCCTTCTAAAGTTTACATTCCATTCTTTCATCTCCACTACAGGCCACATCTCTTGTCTCTGCTGGATCCTATGGAGCTGCAGCTAATGCATAAGCTACCTGTGTGTTCTTTTCAAACAAATGTAAGAGATGTGCATCCAATTACTAGAAACTGTTCTACAGACAAGCGATCAAACCAAGGAAGTTTGCAAGCTCACTTCTTAAATGTTTACAGGCAGATGTAGAGAAGGGAAAATCCAGTCTTCAACAGCAACTGAACTGTGTCTGTAGGGAAAACCACCAGCTCATATGATAGTCCACTTGACCATACCTAGGAAAGGATTTGTTGTAGCTCTTAACTGATGGAAATCACTTCCTTCATTCTACCAGTTTAGATCTTCTGGGCATCAGAGTACAAACCTACCTGGTTTCTTCCCCACTTCTCCCTTAGTAGTTCTGTGAGGAACTATGAGGTACATAACAGCTATTCTGCCCTCCCCTCAGATTCTTGGGGAACACCAGTGTGGTTACACAGAAAGGGAGAGCTTTGCAAGAGATATTCTTATGCTAGCCTTCTGCTTGGTTACCTAGTCTTCTGCTAGGTCCATGGTCTAGTTCTACAGGAGCCCTTCTGATAGAAAGCACTATGCTCAATAAGAAACGTTCATGAGGTCAAGACAACATTAAAGGTTAAACTCACCCAGAACCACAACTGATCAGGATTCTTAACTCTGTCTCAACCAAAGACCTCCTACTAATGCCATATAAGCTTCTCAAAATTTGCCAAATACAATTTTAAGAACACAGATATCATTAGCTTTGAATTTGCACAAGCTCAACAGAAAGGATACTTAAGAGTAAGGAGGTTAACGGGTATCTCAGAGCCTTCAGGGACATATGGTTCTGAACATATATCTTCATAGCAGAAGGTTTCCGAGAGTCTCCTTTTGACCTCTTCAGGCCTTTTTTGTTCTTCCAAGGGTACTTCATTTTCCTCTTCCTCTTTCGAATCATCTTCTGCATCTCAGAAGTGGGAACATAATGGAAATTTATATTCACCATAAATTTTAGGTTCCTTGCTGATATCTGCACCTAACCTCAAAAGGGGTGGAGTCACACATTCTTTGCCTCCTTTGACAGAGCACTAAGTACTTCATCGCTCAAAACAGAGGTGCCATGTTTTAGTAACTACTTGTACTAGAACAATCTGTAAGAATTCTTCTCTCAGGTTTTTAAAAACTTTACTGTAAATATTCAAACCTGAAGAATTTAAAGAAGAAAAATTCTAAGACTGTTTTAAAAACATTGATTTTACAACTTAAAAGACTTACCAAAGCAGTACAGTTGAGGGTTGCTTAATGTTTAGATCTCAGCTTTAGAAACCAAATAAATCTTAAAGCATCTCTTTTCAGTAGCTATTGAATGCACATTGTTATACAAAACAATAGCAAATTCACATACAACAGACCACCAGAAGACACTATTGTCCTCAAAAAAGCATACTGATAATGTGTGACCCAGTGTACTTCTTCATCAGACTGCAATGCACAATGCCGTCAACTTGACTTCCAACTAGTCATAAGCACTTGTTGAAACTAGTTTCCAGTTGGATATCTAAGGACGAATCCCCATTATCTGTTTTGTAAGCTATTCACGCTGTCTTGACCTTTTTCTCTCCTAGGTATTCCACAAAAACCAACCCATGGGATCAAATACCAGCCATGGGAGAGAGCAAAGTTAAGTCAACTGAAGGGAGCAGAGAAGCTCAGTCACTGTAACTTCATGGCACTGCTCTGAGATGCTGCTCATAACAATAACAGCAAAAAAAAGGAAAAAAACCTAGAAAGTACTGGGGGTTTTAAGTTTGTGCCAGCATCTCCTCAGTGGTCAGCAGTATTCAGCAATGCTCTCAGTGTCTGATTCCACTTGTTCCACTTCCTCCTGTTCCTCTGTAGTTGGTGATTCCTTTGAAACACTATTTTTGTTTTCTTCTGCAAAGTATAATCAGGATCACCCTCTTAAGTCTGAATTCTTTTGACTAATTTGCTCATACATGCCATGTTAAATAAATACATAGTTCTGCAGTAAAAAAATCGGTTCTGTTCACCAATGGACTTTCTGCAGTTTAGTGTTAAATGTAGGGAGAAGCTTGCTTCCAAAAGACAGTAATTTACAACTTAGGGGAAGCAAAGAAACAAATCCAGGAAAAAAGGTATACTAGGAAGATCAAACAAATACCAAAAGTAATGTAGCAATACACGAAAAAATTCTTCCAAAGTGGATTTTGTTATCTAGGCTATCTAGATCTAGTGTGTTAGATGACATGCAGGACACCTGAAATAGACACCAGACAGGCATTTCAAGATGAAATAGATGGTAAAAAGAGAAATTCTAAGCAGCAAAAACTTTCAGGGAGGAACTCTGTGCACTGAGCGACAGCAGGAACTGCAGACACAGGGTTCAGCCCAGATCTTCGCTCGATCAGAGTCAAAATAAAATTTGGCAACACCAAGAGCAGCAACTGGAGATGAACAGTTAGTATTAAGGAAGGGGTTAATGGTAGGAGAAGACAGAAGCTACTGTAGGTTCAGTATTGAAATCACTATATAATGTGGAAATACTCACGGTCATCGCTATGACCTTCCTGTTCATCTTCTGCTGGATTATCATAGTCTTCCTCCTCTTCCATTGGAAAAAACTCCATGTCCTCTCTACCTGGTGGTGGTGAGGAGGAAGCTCTAGCATTTTTGCACTCATCTGCCATTTAGACCATTTTAATTTCCTCTCAAATGCTTTAAGATTCCTAAAGATTGTATTTGCCTTCTGCCTGTACACAAATATGGATAACCCACCACACTGTGGCGCGAATAAATTGGTTCAGGTTTTAGGACTCCAGGCTCTGCATACAGTGTTGTAGAAAGACTTTTATCTAAATAATGTGTTATGGGGGAAACTAATAACTGATTTAAATGTCTTCAGCTTCTCTATATACTGGGGGGAGATCTGTTTTTGAGACAACAAGCTATTCCTTCACCTTTCTGGTGGACTTCACAAAACTCTCAGGAGACAGACATTCTGAGATCATCTAATATCTTGAATGGAAAAGCAAGAGAGATGAATCCTTAAGAAAAAAAAGAACTTTTCTTCAAAACATTCTAAAATAATGGAAAATTAAAAAGTTAACATGACTTGCGTGATTTTTCTTCTTTCAGACTATCACTTTCAGAATGCTATAATTCCACTAGTTACTATTGTTCTCTGGAGTGGAAAATGTCCATATTTTTTCAGATAAAAACCAAACACATAGGCCATTTTTTTAAAAGTCTCAGAAAGAAGCAAAAAACCATACACATTGCTCTTATTCTAAATTTGTTCTGGCTTTTGAATTTAAACGTGTTCCCCATTTCCAAATAAAACACCTTAAAATGAACATTGGAGCAATTTTGTACAGGTATGACAGCTATAAAAAAACTATCAGAAAACAGACAATTCAGAAGTTGAATGTAAATAAACCTACATATTCAGAATAAAAAATACAGGCAGGATGCAAGTAAATCTCTATTTTCAGCATGACTTTTGTACCAACCAAAAATTCCTAAAAGTGCATCTCCTGTTTCTGGGTTCGGTTCAGAATCCACTTGGGAAAAGCTAGTTTGAGGAATTTCAGACTTTTCATATATTTCAGGAAAGACAAAATGCTCAAACATAATGCCATCCACCAGGTCAATGAGGACAAAGAAATACTGTAGACATGTCATTCTTTTCATTATATAGCCCTCCTTCATCCAAAGGTTCTGAGTCTGACTTTCCTGCATAATTTCATTTAAGAATTAGAAATGAGTCTTAATCTCTCCACATTGCTGAGAAAAGCTTGAAAATAGACATGCAGAAGGTTTTACAGTTCGAAGACAAATTAAAACAATTGCAATATATTTCAATATATTTAAATGAAATTCATGAGTTTTTTAATGGGGTAACACAACTGGTATCAGTGAAGTTGAAGAAATAGCTATAGACTATTTGCATAAATATATAATGGAGTGTTCAGAGACCTGAATTCTAATTTCAAGCCCAATAATGACGTGTACAATTTGTATCAGCCATTTCACCTCTGGCTGTCTCAGTTATCTCCTGTGAAAAATGAGATAATAATACTTACCCATCTTAGCAAAATGTTTTGATATCCATAGAGAAAAGAGCTATAACATTTCAAATTATTGTAACTAATTAACAATTATTTATCTTCTAAAAGTTAAGACTATCATAGTTTTCATTATAAATTAATTCCTGTCTGGAAAATGCTGCAGGCTGAAAGAGGGCATGAACATTTCTGCCTGCATTGATATCTGGGTTCTAGTTGTAGAAATCCATTGTTATGTCCATTGTGCATATTATTGTGATGGCATTCAAGCACTGTGCCAAAACACGTTTTGAATTTAAAGACTCAGAGGAGGCTAAAGGGTGTAATATGTCTACTTTGGATGCAGACTGTGGGTTTCATGAGTTGGCTGTTCCAGAAAACTTATATGGAGGTTGTGACAAAAACATTCATCTCTCTGAATGTTGATTTTCTTTTCCTGTATTTTTTTAAGGTTTCCTAAATCAGAAAGAATTAAGGCTTTTGATACTGAAAACTGAGACAGTGGCAAATAGAACTGGTGTGATAAAACTAGTGGGGAAGAAACAAGTTAGCAATCAGAATTTTTTCTGCCAACAGCTGACCAGGGAAGTGTATTTATTCCCCTAGTCTTACGTGACACTGACTTGAAACACTCTATCAGATCCACAGCAGTTCCACCGTTTCTAAGAACTCAGATAGGAATGAATTCATGGTTTCCTTGTTTCAGTGGCCACTGCTACAAGCTGTGAATTTCAGCAAACCCACATTTTCTTTCAAATTGCCTTGCTCTTAGCTGTGTTCTCAAAAGCCACAGAATGAAGAAACGTGTTCATTCTGGTATAGGCAGGTAGATTCATTTACTTCAAAACTAAAATGTTTTGGGCAATTTTGCTGCCACACAGAATCCCTTCATATAGGAGCTTCTCAAAAATTCTCAGTAAATTTGGATATTAAGAGATTTCTCAGGCAACTGTCTCATTTATTCAAAATACAGCACAATTAAATGAAATGGGTGTTTATTTGGTAACACATGAGCAGATTCAGTGAGATGACACCACTTTCTTTCTGCCATCCTACATTTTTCTTCTTTCCAGAAAAAAAGATGTTTAAATGTGTAAATGCATAAATGCAGTGTTTGCCTTCATAAACCCTGTGACAGACATTTCAACTGCATAAAATATATTAAATAATGATCATAATGCAGCCTATAATTTTACTTTAGAAACAGAACACATCTAATAGTTATTTTAAGCTGTCTCTGCCCCACCACTAGCTGTGTGAGTGTGCTTAAAAGACAGCACCCATCAGCTTTTACATCTACAGAAAGTTCTGTCCACAAATTCAGGATATGCAGAAATAGGGACCTATTACTGCAGAACATAGTGGTAGTGCTATTAGTACCAGCAGCAAACAAGAGATTAAAAATTCATCTCCACGTTGTGCCATTTTTGTAGAAAAGCTTTGTCCACTGGTGAGCTTTAGGGGAAAAAAAGCACCAGACAACAAAAAAATACAGTTGGCCTTTCTTTCAGAAGAGATTGTCTTGTGTGTTATTGCTTTGTCTTTATTCCACATGAAGGAACTTGGTCTGCCCCAGGACCCCCAATCCTGACCCCTCTTAGCTCTGTACTATGATCCTTAAAGGCTACCACACTCTGCTCTTTCTGAGTCGGGGGTAACACTGGCCTAAAACCCGGCTGCAATGTATCATGAGAGGTGTCTGCCACCAGGAACTGCATACTAATCCTCTCTTCCAGGATGTCGTATCTTCTTTGAGTCTAGCTCTGCTTTGGATGCGTCACATTTCTTCCCATCTGCCAAGTCCTGCTTGTCCAACTCATTTTCAAATACAGTCTCCTCAGCAATTTTTTTCTGAATCTTCCATTTCTTTATGAAAAACAGCAGGCCATTGAAAAACTCTCTCAGCATTCCTTGTGGCCTTCAGACCACATCAGAGTACATCAGCAATTTACCAGGCTGCTGATGAGCAAAAAATGTGCAAGCAGGAGAGTTCTGCAAAACTTACTTTCTTTCAAAAAAATATTAAAGGTCTTTTAGTGCTTATATACACAAAGAAAAATATCTAAGTGTAAGTCAGGCATAGCTAACCAGTGCTGTCTGTTAATCATTACCTATCAGCACTACTACAGAATTAGTAATGAAAGTCAGTTTTAGGCAAGCAACCATGATCCCAAGGAAAAAAATTCTGTACTAGAGAATATCGCTCTCCCTTTTACAACAGCTAGAAAACTTGAGAGCGAGGAGAATAAGAGAAGAATTCTCACTACAGTTAAGTTTATAAATTATTTACTAGTCAGCGTCTGAGACAGCAAAGATAAAGCTACAAAGCAGTATTTAGACACATCGTCTTTATCATTGTCTCTTTTTCCTCCCCACCAGAGAAAAGAAGTGGACTGGAGAGCCTTGCTTAGGACCTCATTATGTTGAACACACGCAAAAATATTTTCTTACAAAATTTGGAGAAATAAGCTCTAATTGCCAATTTACACCTAAAGTAGCCTTATCTATCATCCAGCTACCCTAGCTCTGCCTCATGCAAGCAGGGGTTTCGCGTCTCTAAAGCCAGCCTGGTGAATAAAGGTTACCAGGTTTTCATTAAGCAGAAACCAGAGCAGGTGACATCACCAGTTACTTATTAACTTGAGAGCATAAAGCAAAATCATAAAAACGAGTATGACAACAACGCCACAGATGCAACAGATAACAAAAATCAACTGCCTCGCACACGGTAAAACAAAACCAACGAGTCCCACGTTTCAAATAAAGTCTGGGATGCTCTCTCTCTCTGCCGCAGAACACTCAGGGACCCCAGGGGCAGGCAGGGGACACCCGGCGCTCCCAAGGGAGAGCAGGGGACGGAGCCTCACAGGGGCCGCGGGGAGGGCGCTGGCACAGCGGGGACCCGCGGGGAGCGTGAGGAGCGGGGCTGAGGGAACGGGCCCTCGGAACCCGCGGCCCCGGGGGGCGGCCCCGCCGCGCTCCGCACCCCGCCGCACCCCNCCCGCACCTGGGGCCGCTCCGCCGCGGCGTTACGGTCTCCAGGCAACGGGAGCGGGGCGGCGCGGGGCGGTCGGGCGGCGTTAGCGGGCGGGTGAGGGAGGCGAGGGGTTAGCTTGGGGGTGGGTTGTTTTTTGTGGGCTTTTTGTGTTTGTTTGGCGTTTTTTTGTTTGGTTTTGTGTGTGTATGTGTGTGTGTGCGTTTTGGTTTTTGTGGGGGTTTCTTTGGTTTGGTTTTCTGTGTTGTGGGGGGTTTTTTTGGTTTTTGTTTGTTTGTTTTTTTTTAAGTAACCTCTGTTTTGGCCTCTGTCGCGCTCCTTCCAAAATCTCAGCGGGACAGCGGAACGAATTCCCCGGGCGTTCTTCCCGCCCGCAGGACGCAGCTCGGGCCAAACTCCGTGTCCGCGCCCCTAACCTCCCGTACACCTGTGTGCACGTTACATATATTTAATTTTTTCCCTTTTCATATTTATATAATAAACACCCATTGTGAAATATATAGTGGGGGGTTTTTTTCCCACATTTTATACATATACACTTAAAGCGGCTCCTGAAGCTGGCGGCTGTTAATTTCGCCTGGCTTTCCGGCCGAGGGCGCAGGTAGGGAGGGTGGGGACCGCAGCCGGCGGCAGCGCCCGGCCCCGGGACAGGTGCCACGGAAGGGGAGGGGCAGTGGGCGCGACATCCCCGGCCAGAGGGAAGGAGGAGGAGGAAAGCGCGCCATGGCCCCGTGCGGGCGCTGCCGGTGGGCGCTGCTGGTCTGGCTGCCGGCCGGTGAGTGCGGCCGTGGGCTTCCGGCCCCCTCGGGGGTCCCGTCCCTCCCTGCCCCTCCCGGGACACCCCCACGGCGCAGGGCCAGGACCCGAGAGGCGCCCTCGGGTTTCGCCCGCGCTTCAGGTGGTACGGGGTGGCGGCGGAGGNGAGGGAGGGAGGGAGGGAGGGGACGGCCAGGACCGGGCGGGCGCTGCTCGCCCCGCGGGGACCCTTCCCCGGCCGGCGGGGGCGCGGGACTCTCCCGATCGCCGTCCGAAGCGATGCGGACAGAGGAGTTTCGTTGTCCCAGAGGTGCGGCTGGCCGCGCTCCTTAGGAGGAAGTGGCCTCCTGCTTCCTGGCAGAGGCTCCAGTATCGGTCGCGTGGGGCGAGCCGGGCTGGGCGCTGGGCGCGGGGCAGGGACACGCAGGGATCCCCCTTTGCCCTGCCCTGAGCGCCCGCCCTGTTGGCTCGGCCCCTGCGGGGATCTGGGGTACCCGCAGCGCCTCCTCACCTGCAGGGTACATGCCTGGGTGGGCATCGGGAGCTCAGCTCCGTGCCCGGGGGCGGCCTTCGGCAAGCAGAGCGCTCTCTGCCAAGCTTTACGAGTTGCCCGGCAGCTTCTGCCCTCCTGTTGGAAATAAAATGATCGTTTTGCTTCTTGGGTGCCCGGGACTTGGTTGCTGGTCTGGCTTCAAGTACCAAAGTTGAGTTTTTCACAGAGAACGAGTGAAAGAAGCAAAATTAAGTAGGAGGGATGCTTGTTCGTTGTCTTGCTTGACAGCTGTGTTTCTGGGTGATGCTCTGGCTAAAATTTGGCTTCACTGGCTCTGAAGGGTCATGGCTTCACTAAAAAGCCATAGGCCTGAAGTAGCCAAAACTTACTAGGCTGGGAGTGTCCAGGTTTGTTTTTTCCAACCCAGATAAGGAGCTTAGCAGCCTGCAGTGGAGTAATGCAGTTCCAAGTTTAGGAACCAGCCTTAATTTCACAACTTTTCACTTTTCTTGGAGGAGGTTGATACAAAACAAGCAGAGACATCTACTGTCCCCAGAGGGAACAGTATGTTTTTAACCTCTTTAGAAAAGAAGGAACTTATCTTTCAACTCTTGACTCTTTTGCATAACAGAGGTAATGAGAAAGGCTCCTGTCCATAGAGATTTGGTTTCTGTAAATGAAAAGCACAGATTAATTTTGACTGGTTTATTCTTGCCAGAGGGATACTACCCATGGAAAATGTTCCCATGAGCCTCGACAAGTCAGAATTCATATGGAATTTCATTTGATTGACACTGAGATCAAGGGTTTGCCTTGAGGGTCTGAATTTTGGGTTGATTTCTTGTGATTTTCTGCATTAACATGCCATGGGTCAGCTATTTACAATGAAAGCTGAAACAAGATGTGTTGATCTACAATGCTTTTAAATAAGAGCAACTGTACCTGTCAGCAGTCTGGACCTTACTTTGCTACAGCATTTTAAAAACTTGTTTTTCTCAGAGGTTTGCACGGCTGCTGATATTTCTGTGTTTTAGTACCTGTGCATATATTTTATTTTTCAGAAAAGCCTTAGATGTGGGGTTTGCCCTGGTCCTCTCTGTGTTTGTGTGGTATTTTTAAGGAAAATGAATTTGCTCTGCCTGTACTTTCAGTTGCCTGACCAGAAGTCCATTTCAAGCCAGAAACGGAGAAGCACTCCATTGACAACACCCTACTGCAGAATTACTCATTGAGGCAGCATTGCACCTCTGCAGCATGTTTTCCACTATGTGGAAGCTGGGTGAACTCATATTTGCCTGGAAAGCAGAATGGAGGTGCAGCCTGAGAGGACACTGCATGATGCTTGACTAAAAACAATACTTGCAGCTGTGATCTAGGTGTTACTACATAGTATTAACAACTTGTTCTCTTACTCTCATCCTGAAAACAGGGAATAGAGGGAAAGTCTTTGAATACACAATAAAAATTGAGTGTTGGTTCATGAAGACCTGTTCAGATGGTGCCTTTCAAGCCTCCCCCTTTCCTTCCTGCCTTTCCTCCTGTTGTGCTTCCCAGTTAAGAAGCAACTAGCACAGCACTGCAATCACTGCCCTGTTCTCTGGCGTGTGTTCCAGACAGGGCATCCCACACTTGCTGCACACTGTTTGTATTCCCTTATCAAAGGCAACTAGTGATAACTTCACTATTGTTAATGACAAGCACAACTTACTGTATTATCAAAGTTTAAATAAGATAGACATGTCTCCTGGAGTATGGCTAAAATAAAGCATAGCTTATGCGAAACTTTGTAAAACCCTCTTCATTGTGTGCAGGTGCCTAGATAGAAAATGCTGTGGAGGTCGCTAGGAAGAGTTCTAAAATACATAACAATAGTTTCATAAAAAAGGAAAAAAAGGGTAATTGAAGTGTGCACTTCTGAAATGGGAATAAAGAGATTAACTGCAATACTACAACCTGAAAGCTGTGTTTTCTTAATCCTGGTCACCACTAGGTAACATTCTGATGCCTGCTTTAGTGAGGCCTCGATGAAGTTAACTTGGTGTTTATATGAATGTCTGGCACTGCAGAAGTTTTCTGGTTAGGATTAAAAGCCAAGGCAATCTCATCCTGTGTGCTTCTGGGCCCAACAAATTGTCTCCTTCAGTTTGGAGAGACAGTTTCCTCCGAGTAGAAGATGACCACAAAGTGATATGCTGCATAATGGCTACTTGTAATTGCTTTGGAGAAAATAATTTGGTCCATAGGGTGAGCCAAAGAAGCTGCTTTCAGGGCAGGATGGGACTCAACATTCTAACCAGAGTTTTTAACCCTGGATGGCTTCACCTAAGGGGCTGGGAGGTCTGTGGGTACAGGTCCTGGATGAAGCTGAGGGATATGTGCTTCGATTGCTGGTCTGGTGTGGAGCAGAGGGTTTGATGTGAGGTCTGAGTCTGTGGGCTGATGGTTTTGTGTATTCTTGTTTGCAGGTTGCCTCTCCCTCCTGGTGACAGTGCAGGATGTCGAGCGTTACACGACCTTGTTTGCCACTGTCATCCTGCGGTGTGACTACAGCACCTCAGCTCAGCTGCAGGACGTGGTGGTGACCTGGCGCTTCAAATCCTTCTGCAAAGACCCTATCTTTGATTACTACTCGGTCTGTAAGTGTCAGTTTTGTCTTCCAAGGAATCCCTCTCTAAGTGGAAAGGAATGGGAAGGTGGGCAGGCTTTGACCCCTTCCTATTCACAAACCAGGTGGTGGTATTTCCCTGTGCTCCAAAGAAAAACAGGTCATGCCTGTGGTTTCTTTTGAAATGTCAAGGCCTTATAATACGAGATTGTAGAGAACCCATCCAAAGCTGTTCATTTTTCCTCCTTGTCATCAACTCAGAAGGCAGAGCTGCTCAGCCATGTTTGACACAAGTCAATCTTGGCAGCCCTATCTTGTGTGTCAGGACTTTTGAAAGCAAGGGCCCTGCAATGAGTGGACTTTACAATTCCATAGGGGATCCAGTGGTTGGAGCTAGATACCTGTGACCAGATGTTACTGATCTTAGGAAGTAGAAGAAATGCATCTATTTTGGAGGGCAGAAAGACTTTAAGAAATAACATCTAGTACCAGTGGGAGTACATAATGTGCAGACATTCTGGTGTAGGCAGCCTTAATTCAAGAGTGTTCAATACAGTAGGCAGACTGCATTCCAGGGTGCACCAAACACAGTGTAAGCCACTGACCAAAAGAGGTGATGATCTCACAGTATTTAGTGTTGGTGTACCTTGAGTATTATGTGGATCCCAGAATTTAAGAAGGATATTAAGGTGCTTGAATGCATCTAGAGGAGGGCAACAAACGTGTTTGAAGGGCTGGAACACATGTCCTGTGAGGAATGGCCAAGGACTTCGGGCTTATCTAGGTCAGAGAAAAAGGAGACTGAGGGGTGACCTCATGTTCTCTACAACTACTTCAGGAGGGAAAGTGGAGAGGGAAGTGCTGATCTCCCTGGTATCCAGTGATAGGATGTATGCGAATGGTCCAAAGCTACATCAGAGGAAGTTCAGACTGGACACGAGAGCATTTCTTTAATGAGAGGGTGGTCAAATACTGGGATAGTGTTCTGAGAGAGGTTGTTGATGCCCCAGGCCTGTCAGTGTTTAAGAGGCATTTGGACAGGGCCCTTAATATACTGAAGTGATCAGACAGTTGGATTAGATGACCTTTGTAGGTTCCTGCCAACTGAACTGTTCTATTCTAGTCTTTATAAACCCTGCAGTATGTTTAAGTGGCCAGCCTTAGCTTAACTGTATGCCTAGGACTGAGCTCAGAGTGAGTGTCACAGTGCCCAAACTCTCCTTTATACAGTCTGGGTGCGTTGGGTAGGCATTTACCAAATGCTCTTTGTAAAGCAAGCAGATCCCTGGCTCAGCTGATCCCAGCATAATGTGAGTGCTTTTAGCTCAGGCTCAAACTAATAGGCCCCAACAGAGACTGAAATCATGAAGGTCATGGTGTCTGCTTAGTTGGGTCTGCTCTTCATGGTCTGTAGTAGGTACATCAGTAGAAGAGACTTTGACAAGCTTTGTCCTCTCCTCTCCTCTCTTCATTGCAAGCCCTTTGCAGACAATGCTGACTGAATCATTTGTTTCCCCAGTCTCAGCTCCCAAACACCTGTCAATTCAGTGCTACTTTATATTGTGAGTCTGTCACAAGAGCATTGCAGAGAAAATGCCTCTTGTCCTCCATTGGTTCTGTTGTGTGTCTCTACACTTAATCCTTAGCTATAATCAGGTGATAGATTATTTTCTGTCTTTTTAAGCTCCACGGCATCCAGTGGGATACAGGAGGGAAAGGGATCCCTACAGCAGTTCATGTATGTGTGGAGAATTTGTTCAGCAAATAAACACACTTGGTTTCAATACACCTTGGTGTTTTATGGCTTTTTTCCTTGCAGTTTATCTTCATACTGGGAGCTGTCCTCCATCCTACCACTGTTAGCTTCTTTATACTGTTCTTTCAGTTGTGAGTACGGGAGGGATCTCCTCTGCAGCTGCTGCATTCTCAAAATCTCTGCCATTCCTGTGGTTCTACCTTTGTTTGTTTTTGAGTACTCCAAAACGACTTGTCCTTGCTGGCTTGAAGCCATGCTTTACATTGTTAAACCAAGGCAAATGCACACATGCACTCAGGAGTTTCTGTACTGCTCACAAGGGGATAGAAATTGGTCCTTTGAAATGTTTTGGTTTTTTTTGGTGTTGTGTGTCTGTAGCCTACCAGGCTGGTTTAGCTCTGGGCCAGGACCCGTCCAACGACTGCAACGACAGTCAGCGGAAGGTACGCATTGTCATCCAGAAGTACGGGCAGAAGGACCCTATTCTGGGCATCGACTACCAGCAACGCAAGATCACCATTCAGAACAGTAAGTGACTTGAGATCGTGATACATTTTGAAAGCTGGGGGTTTGAGGCCTATTTTTGGGAGTTTTGAAAGTTAGCTTAAGTAACTCTGTCTCTCTAGCAGAGCTTGAAGTTTTAGCCTGGAAAAGTTCTGTCTGAGAAACAGCAAAGCAAAAAGCAAACAATATCTTGTTTTTTCAAAACAACGGTAGAACTTTCTCAAAATACATCTGTAGCTTCTCACGAGCAGCTTAAGACCTTTCAAAGTAGCTTAAATCTCTTGCACAATAACAGCAATTTTCCTTTATCAAACAGGTGCTGTTTTGCAGAGACGTTTCTCATGCTTTTCCGAAAAGCAATTCTAGCCAGTATCAAAGCAATAGTAAAAGTTCTCAAAACAAAGAGAGATGATCTAATGCTTCAGCTTGATCCAATCAAATAGTTAAAAGCAATTGTATGGACCAATAAAGATGTAAAGTGCTGGTTTCTGAAAAGTATAAAAAGCTGTAAGTTTTCTCATTAAAATGGCTTCCTGGTCGAACTTCTGGCTCGTGTGTTTCTAAGTCCGCCGCTCCCGCTTACAACAACTTGACCTCCCAGGCAGGCACTGAACTCAGTAGCTGTCCAACATCTGAGTCTACTAAGTGAAGAGAATCATAAACATTGCTAACGTAGTCTATACTGTATGTATTCCATGAGCTGTCAGTGGAATAAGAGCTTGTGAAGGGCCCTGTCCCCAGCTAGCACAAGGGTGTTGGAGGCACCCTGGAGATGCCTGAGCATTTTACTGAAGAGCACAAAAGCGGAGGAGCCCAGAGGCTAGAAAACAGTTCATTCTTCTAAGAAGTACTGCATAATTGTCCAAGTGTATGATATGCTTCCTGCTGTTCCTGGAGCAATAGCTGTAGCTCCTGCCAGAAGAGGCTGACCTAAGAAAGATAATGAACTGTGTTCCAAAACCAGTACAGTTGGCAGCAGCTGGTGTCTGTTAACATTCATTACCCAGCAGCATGCTGGTTATTTCACTCCACACAGAACTAGTCCCACTTGTAAGTAGTGTTGCCTTCCAGCAACACAGAAGAAAAGAGACTAGCACTGAATATTGTTTATAGGAATTTTCAGTGGACTCAAATGTGATCGTTTCAAGGTGATGGCTATGTTTGGGAAGAGGGTAGATGCAGCTTTTTGTCTCACCTTCAGGAAGAGGGCCCTTTTTGAGTGGGACTGAAAGTAATGTCTGCCAGTCTCAAATAGCCTACTGACCTCTCAGTCCCTCTCCCACAGGAGCAGACCTTGTCATCAGTGAGGTCATGTGGTGGGACCACGGCGTGTACTACTGCACTGTGGAAGCACCAGGAGATACCTCAGGCGATGCAGACAAAGAAGTGAAGCTGATTGTTCTCCGTAAGTACCTGTGATTTGTTGCCTGTGTGGCAAGTTATCTCCTTCTGTTCTCTTCTTCCCCACCTCAAGGTGTCTCCAGCAGCAGAGAGGTGCTCAGTAACTTACCATGGCCAGATACATCAGGATCAATCCTTTGTCTCTCTCTCTTTTTCCTGTAGACTGGCTCACAGTACTCCTCATCGTTCTTGGTGGCCTCCTCCTCCTTCTGCTGATTGGAATATGCTGGTGCCAGTGCTGCCCTCAGT
This sequence comes from Serilophus lunatus, assembly GCA_013399895.1. NCBI lineage: Eukaryota > Metazoa > Chordata > Aves > Passeriformes > Eurylaimidae > Serilophus > Serilophus lunatus. Next base: position 255,045 of record VXBA01005938.1, read on the forward strand.
ATTGCTGCTGCCACATCCAATGTGGCTGCTGTCCCACCCGATGCTGCTGTAATCAGGAAGGTGAGGTTTGAGCAAATACACATCTATTTATGGCTTCTGTCAATACAAAAGCTTCACTGGGAGTTTGCTGAGCCCCACTTTCTCCCTTCTGCTCAGCATCCATATAAACTGAGGCATTTCTTTGGCCAGTGTGACCTCCATGACCAGCTTATCTGAGTTTAGAGGAGGGGAGCTGGTATACATAGAACCCACCTTGCTCCTCTGTGTCCAAATTTTCTAAGTTCCTCCTTGCTCACATCTTGTTACCAGCTTCTCTCATGTCATCCAGGGCATGATCGACTCCCTTGTGTGAGTAGCTCAGGACTTTTCTTCCCTGTCCTGTGGTTCATTTGCCTGTGAGGATTGCAAGCTAATGCCTTTATACTACTTTCCAAACTAGCCTAACCTTCAAGTACATTGCTCCAAGAGGAATTGTGTAAAAAATGGAATTTTATATCTTGATGTTTTCTCAGAGCTGCTCCTTCCACAAGAAAAAGGTTGTATTCATTTTTCTCTGGGGAAGGAAGTGAGAAGAAAGAGGAGAAAGATGGTCTCTCTTGGTAGTCAACTGTGCAAATGCATTTTTGAGGGTTAAAAGAAACTTTATTTTGCTTGGCTTTAGCAGTAATAAAGTTTCTGCAGCAAGATCCATTTTTTTAATAAGGCTACTGTTCGAATTTTAGCTGCTAAGGTCATATAACCTCTGCATTGCTGTAAATAGACCTTAGTTAGCGACATGGTGGACTAGTCCCTCTACAGCTTACACAGTCTCACAGGAACAAAATACAACAAATAAGTTTATTTATCATTGAAATCACCTGATTCTTCCCCAGATGCTACAAGCACAGGATTTATGAACAAGGAGCTGTGTTAGTAAGCTGTGAGAGTTTTAGGTTTAAGCCTAATTTGTTTAGCTCTTGCAAAGAGAGAACAGAGCATCCCTCTTACTGCTACAAACAAAACAAAACACTTTTGGAAGGCTTTACAGGTTGTCAAGTGAAATGTGTAGTGTTGAGGAGGCTATGAAAATTTGGCAGAAAAATTAGTTTCCATGAATGGAGAGAGAGGTGATGGAGACGAAAGGCTCACACCTGTAAATTCCTTTTTCTTAACAAAAAAAGGGATTCAGAATTTGTGTGAGCTCCTTTCTGTTTTTCTGTGCTGTAGATTATAGCTCACTCCAAGCTACTGCTGTTTTTTCCTGCCTCCTGTTGAGGAGGGGAAATTCTTGTGGGGTTCTCAAAACTTCTCCCTGTTCACGAGAGAAAGTACAGACAAGACCAACCTCCTTGACTGGCTGCTGGGTTCTGTGGCTGTAATTTCCATCCCAACTGCCTGCCCTCTTCATGTACTTTGCAAAGGATCCTTGTGCCTGCTCCCCTCCTCTAACACACCTTTGCTTCATCCTGGCTCTGAATTCCTTTTTTTTACTCCAAGAACTGAGCAGGAGGCCTTAAAAACACAAGAAAAGAGGTTCAGATGACATTTTAAAAAGAGTCATGAGGAATAACTGTTCCATACAGCTTCGAGAAGGCAGAAATCCTCACCTGCTTTACAATTACAGTGCGAGCAGACTATGAGTGGTTTCTTTCCAATTGTTGGCCACTAGAGGACAGCCTAGATCTGCTGAGAGCAATCACAGGTGCCACTGAGGCAAGGTAATCCCGAGGCTGTGAATCATGTCATTAACTACCATGGTTTTGAACCTAGCAATAAAAGAATTGCATTGTTTAATTCAGGATTGGTGTACAAAAATATTAAATATGCCCCAGGAGCAAGCCAATTACATTCCACATGGAAAGCTCTGAGAAAAGCCCATCAAGGTAAATATACTTATGACCTCCTTCTGTTTCCATTAGTTCCTCTTCTACTGTGGATTTCTTCTAATAATGAATTGGAGTAAAATAGGATATACTTGCAACTGAGTCTGACTTGGTCGGAAAATATTTTTTTTATAATTGGATAATTGTCACAGCATCTGTAAGGTCTGTCAAAGGTGAAGAACAACCTTTCACGGCAGGCGATAAGTGGACTGAACGACACAACATTCTTCCAAAGTTTACAGCAGATACAAGTTTTGGAATTGGAGTGAACCTGACCTTTCTCAAATAAATATGTTCACTTTAAAAAGATTTCTAACTTTACTTCCATTTTGCAGATTTGGAACCAGGGTATATATTGGATTCAAACTGGAAGGCAAAGTATTTGGGGAGGCAAGAAAGGCTGAAGGTAGTGAAGGAAGTCCAAGGGTAATTCTGCATTTGTTCAGCTGTAGGGAGAGATCAGAGAATTACAGGGACATGATGACTTTGGTCTTAGTGACTGCCTTCATACCTTGAGGTGGAGAACCCTAAGTAGATGTGCCCACTGCTGCTGAATCTCTTACTGCCCAGGCAAAGGCCATGGTCAAAACCCAGGACGTGCACTCAGCAGATTCTAGGAGGTTCTCAAGGTGCTAACTGGAGGAATGAGAGAGGGAGAGATAAGGCCTTTCTCTTCTTTATATCCTTTGTCTTCTTTACATTTGAAACCTGAATTGGAGGGAAATCTCTTGAGACAAAAAAAAAAAAAAAGTGAAGCAAGTTTAGCGTAAGTGCTTGAAAGCTGCTACTTCAGGCCACAGAGCTTTAGGATTAAAATCCCCGAAGTTTCCAGTTTTGTGGTTCTCTCTTGTTGGAGCCTTACTTGGGAGGGGGTCTGAAGTGGAGAATGAAGTGGACCTGCATGACCTGTGGGGAAGGGGAAGGATGTGTTGAGAAGCATGGCCAGTCCCTGTTCTGCTGAAAGTGGTGCTCTGTATAAATTCAGTGGAACAGCTGAAGGAGGACATGTTTAATAACTAGATTGCTGCCTGAAATGGAAAGTTCAGTCCCAGAGAACGTACCGTCTAAATGGTGCCTGCAACTGTGAACCCAGGGGACAGAATTAATTGGAGCTTAGCTGTAGCCTGGTTTCTTAAAGAAGCAAATCTTTTGCAGTCAACCTGTCTATCCCCTGTCTATCTCTTTCTCTTTCCAATAGCTTTTAATTTCATCAGCCAACTTCATCCAGATTTATCAGAGGAGTGAAAGTTTCAAAAGCAATTATGTTCCTATCTGTTTCCTGAACTGTATAGCCAGGACTGTTCTGTTCATGGCTGACCAGAACTGAGACTGCAGTAAAAGTCTGTCACTTCTGAAACTCCAAGGAAGCCATATAAGCCATAACTTTGCAAAGGCTTCATTGCAGAAAAGCTTTACCCAGTAATTACAGACAAACCAGGCTTTGTTAAGGTCTGAGACTTGCAGAATTTACTTGCTTGTAAACCTAAGTTTAGATTGCGGTAGAAGTAGTAAGTTTCTGTAAGATGTTTTTAGGTATTCCCCCAAAAGAAGCAGTGATAAGCTGTGGTTTTGAAGGCAAGGATGGTAGGGTTGTCTATGTAGAGAAGGTGAGGTAAAAATGCTGAAAAAAGTGAAAGGAGCCTGACCTCATGAATAGAGGTCTGGAGATGGTGTTGGAAAACCAGTGAGGGAGAGAAATTTCCATTGGGTTTGCTCTTTTGGCACACTGGACGTTGTTGAAAACAGGAGATTTAGTTTGTTCACTAGTTTCACCACAGTCCTAAGGTACTGAATTTTAGCAGTCATGCTGAGGTAAATTACAGAAAGAGACAAGAATGGTTAAAAGACGAGAAAGGAGGAAGCTGGACAGTGCACCTCTGAGTGCCCTATTTGTGGAACAGAGAGGAAATGATGGAGTATAGAGTGGAAAATACAATCTGGACAAAACCCACATGAAGGTGGCAAAGGTCTTGTTTAGCTGTAAATCAAAGCTGAATGGGGAAAGGACCAATGATGCGCTGAAAAAGTTTTGAGAGAGAGAAAACTCTGGTACATCTGGCTGTATGGAACATTATTTCACACCTTTCCACAAGTATAATGACAGGGCAGGTAGAAGTCTTACACCTGATTATGTGCTGCATACTTAATCATAGTGTTATTTGCTCCCCATTGCTGAGACTACCCTAAATGTTAGGTAGGAAGCCTCTTCTTCTCTTTTAGGTATCTTTGTGAAGATGTGCAACTTGATAGTGGAATTTTCCTATGCTCTGTTTTACCTTTGTCACGGGATGAAGGAGATTTTCATCTTGTGAATTTGCAAAATGGTATGGTACCTGCAAGCTGTGCTCTCTGGGCAGCTGCTGTAAGCTTTCTTCTTGTTTTACAGTACTGGAGCGGCATCGGTTCATGAAGCGGGCTCAGGCCCTTGCTCCTTGGATATCACCCAACATGTTCTATGGAGGTGCTGATAGGAATTCAAAACTCTCCTCTTACCAGCTGAACCCTCTACTGCAACAAGGTGAGACCATGGGCATAATTTCATGGGGAAATCAGGATGAGAAACAGGTAACTTGTCAGGGAAGTTCAGCATTGAGGCTTTAGCCTCCCCTATACAGATGTTCCTAGCGTGACTGTATGTCCTATTATGATAGCTCTGCTACATCTACAGTGTACTACAGACTTATCTGGGTGGATAAATACAGCCTGTTCATCTTAAGTGTCTTGCTGGGCTCAGTGCTGGGTGAATTAGTTCAATGCTAACTGAGGTATATCTATGCTACACCCCAGTGACTGCAGGGTAAATATACCCAGCTTATCTTGCTTTGTGTGGCAGAGGAGGGTTCTGTCTCTTTGTTCTGCTGTGCTGGTCACGGTCAACTCCTTATAGCCAAAACTGACATGACAAGTGAGGTGCAATTTATCTGAGTTCTTACCAAATCTCTAGTCTTAAATGGTTAAGGGCAGACTGCCTTCTGTGCAATAGATCTACCCTGCATGTAGCAAGAAATCAAGGACTCTTTAATGAACCAGGAAGAATTTTCCAGTTGTTTTGCCCCAAAGTCATTTGTATAGTGGAATTTATTTGTAACTTTAGTAAAGGAGGTATGTCTCTGAAGGCCTAGAGAAATAATTAAATAACTTATTTACCAATAATACTATGTAATCACCTAAGGAAAACAAGTGAATCCAACATAATGACTTCTCAAATATACGTATATATATTTTTTCATCTTTAATTTTTCGTCACTGTGCTGTAGTCATAGATTTACTCTGTGTCTGATGAGTTTTATCTGTTGTTTGAAGAAACTGTTTGCAAACATCTTCAAACATCTTAAATCTAGCTTTTATTATATACTTATTCAGCCCACTAGTTAAATCTACAACTGTAGATTTAACCCTTTTTCCCAGCCAGGACACCAGTTTTCCTCAGAAAGATCCAGTGACTGAGCCACCATGATTTCAAAGAGAATACACTGGGTTTTCTTAAGGAAATGCAGCTTACTACCTTACCTTACCTTGTTTGATCTGAATGTGCTGGTTGTGGTGCTTGAGAATCATGCAGTTTTTGCAGCAAGGAGGAGCAGGAGAAGAGAAGGGACTCAGCCAGGATCGTGAGTGTGGAAGGGCCCTCTCTTCATTGTTTCCTCTTGACTAGCTGCATTCTCCTGTGCTTTTATTCTTAGATGTGTCTCTGCAGAACAGTCTTCCAATGATGCAGCCACAAGCTCAATTTTCCCATAACAACGGTGTTTTGGACTATCTGGAGTCTGAAATCCAAAACCTGAACATGTCACAGCTCCGGCCACCCTCTCACCAGCGGCAGACTGTGCAGCCCAGCTTGCTGTCCTCCCTGGGCTCTGACATCATGCCACCTCCTCTCACTGATCACATCCCCTCCATCCATGGGAGCAGCAACTCCTCACGGCCACAAAGAGCTGCCCGCACCCCCAGACCCTGGGACTCTGCAGCAGAGGACAGAAGGGAAAACCGGAGGTGGCCCTTGCCTTCCAGTGGGGATTCTCATTCCAGCTACAGTCAGGAGCTCTGGGACAGGCAGCGAGAAGATCATCCTCAAAGGCAGAGGACAGGTGGCTACAATGGCAGGCCCCAGTTGTCCAGGCACGATGTGTCACCCCCACGCCAGGCTGAGAGGGGCAAGAGCAGCAGCAGCAGTTTCTATCCAGAGGAGACCAAGGAGCGCTTCAGTCACCATCATGGGGGGAAACAGGAGCCCACAGGGAGGCGAGAGTATGAGCACCACGCTGGGAGGAGCAGTAACTCCGGTCAGCAGCGGCACAGCTACTCTCCCCCTTCTCGCAGGGGGTCGTGGAGCTCCTCAGAAGAGCAAGTCCGTCTGCCAGCGACAAACCGCAGGCGGAGGAACCGGTCTCGGGAATGGCCAGAAGATAAACCCCCCAGTTATCGCTCGTTAGAAATCATCCCAGGTCAGGACAAGAAGCATAAAGGCGGCGCAGGGACCCGCTCGGTGAGTCAGCTGCCTTTTTGCTTCCTCATCTAAGGGAAAAAGTGGAGTTTGGAGAGTGAGAGTGAAATAAAACAAGCTATAGAAAGTAAGAAACATTCAAACAGAGGCCAAGGAGCAGGGGGTGCTCTCTGCAGCTTGGTTGTTGGGTTCCCTGCCTTGAGACATGTGTTGCATAGCTGTAGAAGTAGGTCCCCTACTGGATGACATGCTATACCTTCTCGCTTTTGGGGTTCTGTGTAAATCTTGATGTTAAAATAGCTGTTCTCCTGGCACTGACTGGGGAAGAAAGCACTTCCAGACTAGTCAGCAGTACTGATTACCTCTTTGCAACCATCTCTGGAGTTGGATTACTTCTGATTTCTTTTACAATGTGCATGATTCTCCTATTATTGATCTTCAACAGTTAATTTTTATTGTATCTCGGTGATATTTTTAAGATGATTCATATGGAAAAGCATTTAGGTAAGATGCCTAAAGCTGTATGAAATAGACTTTATGGTCATGGGTGGCATGGATGAGAAATGTGTAATTCTCCAAGCCAATTAGAAGAGGATAACTCACTTGTGGGGGTGCCTGTGAACTGAACATGCATTATATGAGCAATGAACAGCTGTTGTTCACAGCTCATCGGTTTACACTGGGACTGGATTTCAGGTGGCAACCTAAGTGTGAAAAACCTCAGATCCAATTGCTAGTCTACAAGTTAGACATTGTATTCCCCCTTGAGAAATGAAGATTCTTTTAAATAAAAAAATGTTAAGCGTCTCTTATCACATAATATGCAAAATTTTGCCAGGTGGGAGTCTTCTGAAGGGGCTATATTTTGCACATTTTCCCCTTCTGTGTTTCAGAAGGAAGTCCCATTCTAGGTTAGCTGGGATGCATGTATGTATAAATGGCTTTTATTATGGTGCTCAGAGCAGGTAGGAAGGCATATTATTTCCATTCATCATTCCTTGTTTCTGAATCTTTTATTTTCTTTTGCAGGACAGAGCAAGTTCCCACAGTGGAAAAAGCATAATAATTTAATGTCAGTACTGAAAGAACTACAATTCCCACTGGACTCCTCTTAGTTTTTCTACTGTGTAGGTTGAGATGGCTGCTTTTGATTGAACAGACAACCAGCAATAAACCAGTAATAAAACAGATAAAGCAGCTTCTCCTTAGATGTGTAACTCTGAAGAATCTATGACTCATCCCCATGAAAGCCATACATACCACATTTTTATTCTTGCTGTGATTTGGAAACATAGGTTTGCAATGGGCTGTGGTTCATTTCCATTGCAAACAGCAGATTTTTTCCAGTAAGAGGTATATTCCCAGTCTGTAAAGAGAGATACCAGGTGTTCACTTTAAGTGCCCTGGCATTGCAAGGAGCCCAGTCTGTAGAGTGCTGGTCTTTTGCATACCAGTTACCGGAGAAAGGCTCCAGTGTTCACGGAGTTGTAAAGTCACAAGACAGTAGAATAATTTAGGTTGGAAGAGGCCTCTGGAGGTCATCTGATCTGGTCCCCTGGGAGTCTGGTGTGGGGAGGCACAGCATCTGCTTTCTAGGGACAATGTTTGTTGCCTCTGCCTGGCTGCTCAGCCTAGTTGGGACAGTTGCTTCGTTTTGTCCCCATTAAGCCTGTCTCCCAAACAGGAGGATCACAGCGTTGAAAGGACGTTAACTGCCTTAATAAGTTCTTACTTGCATATCTGCACTGCCAGGTTATCCACCCATTACTGACTGAAAGAAGCTGCCCTAGTTTAAGCTGAGACCTTAGTGCCTTAAAAGATATTTGTTCTAGCCTTTCATCAAGACTTGACTTTATTTGTAAACTTAAAGGGCTAAATTTACCCAGGTTTGGCCTTCCCTACAGGACTGAGCGAGTATTACTACTGTCCCTTACACCATGGGGAGAATTTCTTTCAAATCTAGGAACATGGTTTGGGTGAATATGTTTCCTAAGCCATGTAGTCTTTTCCATACATTTTATATTCTCCCTTTGCTCTCTGTGCTGTGTATCATATACATGGGGTGGGATGAAGAACTTTGAAGAACTCTTACAGTCACCATTTTTACTATTGTCCTTGATCTTTACCCTGGCACTTGTACTGTACTGCATGTATGGTGCATCTGACCTGTAGTGAGATTCTAGTGCTTCCTCATCTCATATTTCAACTAGAACACAGAATTTCTCTATGCTCCGAGACCAGTTGTGACAAGAAGAACTTGCCTTTTCTCCTTGATGTGATTAACCTACTGTTTTAATTTAAAACGTGTTGGAGAAAGAAGCTCTTTGGATGCTGCTGCTTCCACAGGAAACTGGCTGGCCAGAGGCACCTCTTGGATGTAAGAGACTCAATGGTTGTCAAGGAACTTTTGGAGCAGCATGTGAATTATTTTGTAAACTGTAACCCAGAGGCACTAGAGGTTGGCCAGTACCAGCGACTGTCTTGCCTAACTTATTTCCCAGCTGGTGCCACATGGGACATTTGCTATTATTTGTTCTTTAATGCCTTTAATTACTGATGTGCTTATGCTTTCCCTTGGAAGACTGACTTGGAGAGACTTCCATTTTGCCCTCCTTTTTTTTCTTTTTTTTTGGACAATGTTGGAAAACACCACATTTCAAACCAATGGTCTTAAGTGGATACGCAATGCAGTTGCTGGTCGACTAAAGGCTACTACAGAGGGTGCTCATCTTCCTACATTTTCTTGGCTGAAAGTGCTTATTCCCAATTTCTGCCTCTGGAGATAAAGCAGGAGGACCAACTAGATTCTCTAGATGACTTTGTTTCAGAGTCAGAGGCCTACTTTTTGAAGACAGAGGGTCTCCTTGTCAGCAGTTGATGGCTATCACAAAAAAAGAGCTAAAAGACTAATTCCAACGTTTGAATTCAAGAAAGGGGGGCTGTATTAAGCATAGTACTTGTCTGTGTTAGACCCAAGCTGAATGATGTGAATTGACCCACAAGTCACATTTGAAATACAGGGAATTAAGTGTGTTTGTAGAACTTGCACAGCCAGTTTCACTGTTGAATCTGTTTCTCAGCAACTGGCTGTGAATCGTTTTTATTCTTATCTTAGGACACGCTGAGGATTTTATGAACCCCCTCTTCTGTAATAGACTAGTACTTTTATTAGTTAGGAGAAGTTTATGATGACTGCAATGACAAAAAATAATATGGGACATTTTCTTCCAAAAACTAGCATCCATATTTGACTTCAGCTTTCCCCTCTGGTGACTTCTAGTAGATAGCCAGGGCCCTGCAGATTCTACCCTTGGAAGCTGATTTGGTAACTTGAAATTGGACTCTCTCTCCTTGTGCTTCCAGTAGGTTCATATCATACAGGACAATTTCTTCCTGTCATCTCCACCCAGCCCAAATATCCAGGTTTCAGGGAAGGGCTACCCCTTTCTCCATCAAAGAGTAGAGGCTATTTGAGACACCAGAGGAGATCCCAATATGGTAGCATGAAAAGAGTTCACTTTCCTTTACGTTCAAGTGTGTATAAGCCAACACATGTCCAGCAAGTTTCCCTAAGAGCAAGAAGCCACTCACATTGCAAGAAAACCCAGATGACTCGGTAACAGGAGCAGCTGTTGAGCCTTGCTGCTGTAGTATGAGCATGCTAACTGCAGAGGTTGTGCTTTTTTATCTACATCCTATGAAGGAGTCTCCATCTTTATTTGCTCCTCTAGTCCCATAATTGAGCTAGGGTGACTAATTGTGGATTGTGTGAACGCAATTTGTGCTGTGTGAAGTCTGAAGAGTTTTATCTTTATCATACTTGATATCCTCTTCAGCCACTTTGCTCATGTTTTTAGAAACATTAAACAAAACTCTCCAGGGAGAATTGATTGTATCTCGGTGTTAATTCTGTAGCTTCTTAAATTGTGTCAGAAATAGATTAGGTTGTCCCACAGGGAAGCAGAAATGATACCAGGTTTACTGGTCCACAGACCACTGCGGTTCATGAAACACCAGTTGGTGGTGGGCTGTGAAATAACGACAAAGGAAATCTAGATACGCCTGACTCTCAACTGCAAACAGATGGAAAAGTGGGGAGGAAATAGGCTCTGCTTTAGGTGCTTATTTCTAATTTTAATTGGCTATAAATGAAACCCACTGTGACAGCACTGCACAATACATGAACTCTTTATTCCAGTAAGATTACAGGGTCTTTGACATTTGAAAAGGGAGAGAGAAATGAGCAGTTCCAGTACAGCACACTGAAAGAAGTAACAGTAGGAAACAGCCCAGCCTCATTCTTTCTACATTGCAGTTTATTAATACTTAATTTTTCAGCCATTCCAAAGAGCTCATGTTTATATGTCAGCCCACTTGCGATGGAAAAAGTTGAATGTTTCACATATGGGGGTTATTGCTCTTCTAGGCTTTTCTTCTCCCTGTTATGCAGTTGAAGGAACATACCTTACCCGTCAAAAATTAGTTTCTCAGATAAATACCTTGATAGCCACTGGAGTTACCCTAACTTAAGGTAACATAATGAGTAAGTGACCATGCCATGTATAGAGGGCCAGATAAGGACACTCAATGCTACTGTCAGCTGCTTTCCATCTCAGACCAGAGATTCGTAAGAGAGATAAAATTCATGTAATTTTTCTTTGATTAAGAAAGGACCTGCATTATCTGGCTTTCTTGCTTATTTGCAGAGCGCCCTGCCATTCCAGAATGCTTTCCAGGAATGGAGGGCAAGGGCTTCTTCTGTGCAATGATTGATCTGGTCTTGGCAAGTGCCTGTTTGGCAGCAGAAAGTGCTGAAATGGCCAGTTGCTATCTCTGGGATTGTATTCATAATAGCACTAGCTAAAGTTAGGCTAACCAAGCTGGGGAAGTTACCTTGTGTGATACAATCCCAATGGAGCATGTACTCTTCAGCAGTACAGACTACCACAGAGGGCAGCTAAGTCCCCTCTGTGCCACTACCTCTAGCAGCACATCAGTTAAAAACACCTGCATAATGGGGTTAGAGCCTCCATTTGTCAACCTGACATAGGAGAGAGATGACGCTTGAGGTTATATTAAATTAACCCCCACAAGAAATGACTTGTCATTCCTATTTCTGCTAAATTTAATGCCTATAATGTGCCTTGTTCTGGCCTTCTGATTGTTATGTCAGCTGTAAAAGCAGGTTGTAAATGTGTAGATCCTCTTCAATGACTGTCAAATGTATAATTGAAATATATGAGAACTTTCAACCAGTTGCTTGTGTGCTCTTCCTAGACCATAAATTGCTTTTTAGTGTTTGCACCAGAAATGGAACTGAAAATTCTCTGTTCTTCTTTCTCGAATTAACCTTATAAGTATTAATCAGCAAGAATCTGCTATTGTTATTTTTTGGACAAAAATGCAGAATGGCTTGCTTGTATGGGGGATTTTTTTTTCTTATTTTGGGAGACATTTTTCTTTTTTTCTAAGGGAGAAGATAATTTGAATAAATACGGAGAGAGTGGAAAAGTGTCTGGAACACCACTGGCAGCCCTCTTTAATGATGTGACCCACTGTAGCCATGTCTGTAAAATGGAAACAGTAACTGGTTCTAGGGCACTTGGAGCATCATGAAAAGAAAAGTCTTCTAAAAATTTTGTTTGGTGGAAGATACTGGTTAAGCTTTTCACACTTCCCACATGTGATGGTCACCTATTAAATAAGTGGCCAACATAAGAATAGGTTGCTGGGGTTCACAGTGTACTTAATATCTGTCCTCCATTTAGCTGATGTCCTTTGTAGCTCCATGTTGCAGCCTTTCTGTCTCTTCCCTCTTCTGCTCAGTGGTTCCTTGTGTTCAACACAGATGGTTGGCCTGACTGAGGACACGACAGGCACTTGGAACCTGACCTATGGGAAAACATGCAGCACTGCAGCCAATTTTTGACTGGGACAAGGGAGCTTTGGGAGACATCACAGAATCATAAAACAGTTTGGATGGGACCTTACAAGATCATCTCATCCACCCTTCCCCTGCCTTGGAAAGGGACATCTTTCATTAGGCCAGGTTGCTCAAAGCCCCATCCAACCTGGCCTTGAACACTTGCAGTGATACATAGGGTATCCACAACTACTCTGGACAACAGTATCTCACACCACCCTGATGGTAAAAAATTCTTCCTTGTATCCGATCTAAATCTACCTTTCTCAGTTTAAAACTGTTTGACTTTCTCCTGTCACAATAGGATTTGGTAGAAGGTTATATTTCTTATAAGCTCCCTTTAAGTATTGAAAGGCTGCAATAGGATCTCCCTGGAGCCTTATCTCCAGGCTTAACAGCTACAATTCTTTCAGCCTTTCCCTATGGGAGTTGTGTTCCAGCCCTGCAGACCGGCTCTGACAAGTCCATGTCTTTCTTGGGCTGGGGCCCCCACAGCTGGGTTTCTCCTGGGTAAATTTTGACAGCTGGCTTAGATGTATGCCCATCTTGTCAGCCTGTGCAAAAAGACTTGGCCATGGGGAAAGAGGAAATGAGAGAGGGGTGCACACTCACCCCTGTGCACCATTTGGTTAAATGCGTTTGCTGTAAACAGAGGGGAAAATGCCGATAGGCATGACAGTTGCAAGTAAGTTCCAGCTGTCAGCAGTGAGGTTATGGTACAGTCCTTCCCACAGGAACAGTGGGAGCAAAATTCAGCCCAGGTTTAGCGACCGTTAATATGGAATTTGGTCAACTTGTGATAGGGGCTTCTATGACATGGTTGCCTGTGAAAAGTAGAGGACTCAGTGACCCAGGAGTTGCCTTCTACAGCTCTTAGGCTCAGGTCAGACTGACCCTCCATTACCAAATCTCAATAACAGGTTCAGAGTCCTCCACACCTTCTTGCCTGTCCCACTGGATGTGCTTGCAAAAGAGCAAATGGGGAAACAGAGCAGGACCTTTGACCCTAGCTATCATTATATTAGCTCCATAAATGCCGATGTCTCAGATGAGCATCTGCCTCAGCTTCAGCCTGAGAAAGAGAGAAGGCAGGACAGGTAAGTCCTGAACTCTCTGTTCTGGGTGGGATGGACTTTGTGGCTGGTATGTCTAGGTCAAAGAGAAGTGAGTGGAGATAGTCTTCTGTTTTTCTCCATTTCTTATTGCAAGCCAGAGTAAGCCCTTCTCACACTCAATAGCCAGGAATACTGCTGAAATGGAGGAGTGTAGGAGTGCTTGAGGTGACCTCTGTTGAAGCTGAGTGATAGACGCTCCATAAGACACTCAAGAGTCAAGTCCATGGTAGGAATTGCACAGTTTCACATGTTGGAAGATACATAACCTTTTCCCAGCTGCCTTCACTGCAGGGACTACAAGCTCTAAAGCAGATAAGAGAACCTCTTTATATTCCTGGGGAGAAAATCTGTGCCTTCTGTGTACATGGAATAAAACTGGGATTAGGAATCAAGGTAGGATGGCAAAGGAGCAACTGTTCCTGGGCAGCAAATGCCTAGTGAATTGGGTGGTAGCTTTTAGAGGAATCTGTGTACAGAAGGGAATAAAAATGGATGAAAATTTCCTTACTATGGAATAAGAAGGAACATTGCCTTGTAGCCACCTGGCACTGGATTTGGCAAAGCATTCATATACAGTAGACTTGCAGCCTTTTTGCCATTGCAATTCTTAAAACTTCAGTGTTTTGTAGCTCTGAGTGATGTAGCCCTCTAATTGAGGCCATAAATCATTTTTAATTTCTAAATACCTTTTTAAGTGCAACATGTTTGAAAAGCTTGTCATATTTTCAATGTACCAAGTAAGTACCAAATTTTCAATTCTCCAATTCTTACTTTTTTAACAGAAAAAATTAAAAGAAGTCAGATGAAACTAAGTTTTGCACTAATTTTTTTTTTTTTGAGAACTTGTTCTGCTTGGGCTACTATCTGATGCATTAATTCCAGAGTGAAAAAGACAAGTGAACCTAACTGGCTGGTCGGGACTTTCCTCAGCTAAAGCAGGACAAAATACTCAGATCATTGCATCACTAAGATGATCACTGCATGTGATGTACTCACTAGCACAAGGTTCTTTAGAGCAATTTAACAAAACAAATCAAAGAAATCCCCTATTATGAATTTTCCAGTTGTACTTATGCATAGAGCAAACCTATTCTGACTTCTGCCAGTTTTAATGGTTTGCTTATGTGCCGAAACAATGGATTTTAGCTCTCATGAAAGAATAAGCTTTAACTGTCACATATTTCTTGGAGTTCTGGAAGTAATTATTGTGGCTATTTGTGATTATACAAATACAAGGGCACCTTCATTTTATGCTCTTTTCCTCACTTCTTCAGAGATCTTTCCTGTTCTTCATTTATTGGTTAGCTTTGTTGCAAAACCCTAGTGTTTTAATTCTCTGAAAACGAACAAAATATTGTATGCTGATTCCTGCAGGTCTCTCAGTGTAGAGAGCAGAACTGGTTCTGCAAACCATGTTGCAATCCAGGGTGTTGGTGATAGCTCTGATTCTGCTCCTTAGCACCACTCTCCCTGGTAAGTCTAAAAAAACTTATCTGTCTGCCTGAGACAAGGCTCAGCTCTAAGGGTTCTCACTTACACATCTGTAAAGTAGGACTGCAGCCCAGTAATACAGTTGAAGACCATGAATACATAGTGCTAAGCAGCATGAAACAAGTCAGTAGAGATCTGGCATGAAAATTGTCCATATGTGGTGCAAAAATTCTGCCAAGTAAGGCCTATGACTTAGATACCCATGGATAGGCAGGTGCTGGATGCTGCTAGAGCACGTTCTGGGAGACGTTCTGAACCTCAGAATATCGTCTCTTCCCACTGCACCTGGGGGAAAATATCAGTGACACAAGGGAGTGGAGAAGCCTCATGGGGTTTTGCCTTCTTTTTCTCAGAAGTGCACTCAAAGTCCATCTTTGAGAAAGACCGTCGTGACTGGCTGGTCATCCCTGACGCAGTTGCTTCTTATGTCTATGAATTTGTGAACAAAGTGTCCCCTAGAGCTGGTCAGTTCTTGGTCGATGCTGCCCAGACTCCAGCAGTTGTCTCAACCAGGTATGGAAAGCTCCTCTGTGCTAACACTGCAATAGCCATGTGTGAAAAGGGAGAGGGAGGAGTGGGAGAAAAACCAGATTAATCAATTATCTATGTGGCGAGTCCCAGTGGGAAACAGATCAACAAACAAAGCTTGATGTGATACCGTGGGAGTGAGGTGTTGGGAGGTGGGGTGAGAATGAAAGCACAAGCTGTTCCCAGGGATGCACATTGTACATGACAATGCTCGTGAGGACGGCAGGTACTGCTCTTCATACCTGAGCAGTGAGGAAGGAGGCTGCTGGTTCGTGGGGGATCAGCTGCCCTGAAAGGGTCCTGTTGTGCTGAGGGGCTGAATACTGACTGTGCCAGGAAGCACTGCAGTTACTTGATGCAAATCACAGAATTGGCTCTAGCTGTGCATACATATTCCTCAAGGAAGGGGAATTAGTTTCCTCTCAAAAAGGAAAACCATGATCACCCTAGAGACAGAGTTTCATGTAATACACAGTACACACTTGCTGCCTTTTCCCATCTTCTGAGGAAAGCCCCTCTAGGACTGGCGAGGAGCTCTGCACTCTGAGTAACAGGCAGTGTGATAACCACGGCAGATGGAGACCACCCTCATGTATTTGTGTATCTTAACCACATACACACTTGTCTTCTGCAGGAACTTCCTCATCAGAGAAACAACTAAACTCAGTATAATGGCTGAACAGCTGCTTGAAAAAATAAAGTACCTGTGGCACACAAAAGTCCTAGGCTATTAGCCAGGTGAAGACAAGTCAGTGTCTCCTGCTGTGAGTTGGTAACACCCTGCAGTGTTCTCTTTCCTCCTTCCTCTACTACGGACCAAGATCAGTCAATAAGACAGAATCAATGCTCCTCTTAATGCCACTAGAGGGAACCCCCCTTCAAAGACCGAGAGATGGAAGGCATCTGCTGAAGCCTCCCCCGGAAAAAAAAACAACCACGCGGCTGGGCTTGGGGAAGGCAATGAGATTGTAGAGCTCTTCTGTGGCCAAATCTTGAAAATTAATTCCTCCTGAATGGCTTGGTCATTGCCCTTCTAATAAAATAATGTTGGTTGTTACACTTCCTTAAGTTTCTTATTTGTTTTGACTGTTACAAAATCACGCTCACCTTGGCATTCCATTCTGCTGAGAATGTAGATGTGATTCACAAGAAGTTGTTTCAGGCAATGTTGACAAACTCTGATTGTTCAGGAACTTCTAACTAAGCTCAGATTCTTTTTGGGTGGAGGGGAGCACTACCTGAGTATTTTTCAGGGTAGCCACAATATGACAACTGTAAGCTCATCAGTAAAGACCATGAAATTTAAGTCCTATTGATTGTGCTCCTTGGTTAGGTAAGAAGCACCTGGATCAAATGCCTAAAGATTTCAGATAATTTGGGAAAACAAGTGTCAGTAAACTGATCTATCTATTGACCTGAGCAGCACTTTGGAAGTGTGCTTCTTTAGCCAACCAGTGAAGCTATTGAATAAACTTTTCCAGAGGAGAACCGAAGGGAAAATGTCTCACTATCCTGCCCAGTTTATGAGAAGGGCACTTAAGCCCAGCACTGTCTGTGAAGACGTGGCAGATCCTCATCAGCCCTATGTAACTGCATCATCTCAGATGCTCACTCTGGACAAAGAAATCCATCTACTTTCTCATTAAACAAGCAGAAGCAGGTAGACAATTTGTCTGAAATCACAGTGGGAGGCTGAGGCAGAGGCTAAAACAAAACCCTGCTAGACTGAGGGCTAGAAGTCATGTGCACATGGATAGAACTACTGCTTTGGAGGGAGAGCATTGCTACAACTGGCAAAATGAGATTTACCTAATAACTGCAAAGAAATGTTACTGTCTTTGAAGGTGCATCTCCATTTACTTTTCCCTCATAAGGGTCTTAAACCCAAAACTTTATTATGATTCAGCATTACCCTTAACTATTTGTCAAGACTTGAGAGCACCAGTAATGCCCCTCATCTGTGCACTCTGCCTATGGACCCAGGAACTCCATCTAACCTCAGGCTTTGGTCACCCAGACCTGTGGCTGCTCCTGGCTATTTTGGCTTACTGTTGGGTTTTCTTGCATTGATGTTGGACATACATTGTAGGTGGTACCCTCATTCTTCCCTTGGCTGTGCTTCTTAGATGGGCCTTGAGTTTATGCTGTAGCCTTGCCTCCAGCTCTGCCTCCTGCTGTCCTGAGCAGATGCCCTGGTACAAGTGAAGAACTTTGTCACAGTTACTACCTCACCTTCACCTGGTTACAGTGGAATTGTGCCTTGCCTGCTAATGTCACTACCTGTGCTGTTGCCTCTGCTGGCTCTTGAATTGTCCTCCTCTTGGAACATGTCAGCTCTTTATTCTCCCTGACACTATTTCTAGATTATCAGGAAACCAACAACTGAGTAGGGAAAGCAGGAAAAGTGGAGAAGCTCAAGGAGGAATTGGAAGATGCCAGTGTTTGGCCCTTCCTATGAAAGTGTGTAAGAAGGTGAAGAGAAGGGGGTGACAGGGAAAAGGGAAAAGCAATAGCAATTGAAGGAAGTATAAGAATCAGCAGCAATTATGCCAAAAGCTGAATGTATTTCCTCAAAGCTATCCTTTTTCCCCCTGATGGATTTGACTATGGAAATTAACTCAAATAGAAGACAAAAGGCTAATTAACATAAAAGCTAATTATTGGATAAAGGCTATATTTCATCCAGTATCTTTTTGCCAGTCTCCATTAGCATTGATGGGAGAACTGCCTTGACCTCACATATGTAGTTCCAGACCTTTATTTAAACCTGTTCTCCACATTTTACAGAAGTATTTGACCATCTCAGGAGACCAGGCTTTGCCATTGTTGAGCTTCAATACTACTATTGCTTGGGTAGCAGTAGGGGTGGGGGTTGGATCAGCCCTAAGCTGATAGCAAGGCTCTTTCTCCAGCCTGAAGTGCTGGATGCTGAAACTGGGTCTGTTGACTTTCTCAGTGATCAGAAAGATTTACTGCCAGCTGTACTTGATTCTCCAAAGCTTCCTATTGACCCAGTCTCAATTTCATTTCGCAAGATCTTTGCTATTGAGAAGAGTTAGCTTCAGCGCAAACCTAAATATGCTGTGGGCTCTTGTCCTGTTGGAGAAATTTAAGTAGGCTATCAGTGTGAAGGAAAGATAACACAGGTATCCCCTAAAACATCAGGACTGGAAGAATTTAGGAAAATTTGTTTTCCGAAGGTGAAAACGCTAAGAACATGAATGTAACAGTGTTACAAACACCGGATCTTGGGACGAAGACACGCCTCTGTTCTCAAAGCTTTTATTGTTTCTCCTGCCCTCGCTGCCTGCTGCAGGGGCCTCCTGAAAAGTCTGCAACCTTATCTTCTTCCCATGGTAGGGAGCCCATCCCTGTGGAATGCAGGAGGAGAAAAACACACACGCATTCCTGGGAAAGATGGCTCTCTCTTTCCCCTGTGGGAGAATTCCCCTGAGTAAACATGCCTTAAACTCCTCGAAAATAAGTTTTCCAAATTAATCTACCCTTACAATCAGTAATACAGGACAAATGTTTTGGGGCTCGTTATTTTGTTGATTTTTTTGTGTTTGTTTCTTTAATTATCTATAATGTTGCACTTAACCACTTGTCCGGAGCAAAAGCCCCTCATTTTCCATTTTCTTTGTCCCAGCAGCTCCTTGGTACCATGTGCAATCAGAATAAAACCAGTGTCCTTGTGCAGCAGCAAGTACTTCCATCTCCGGTTGCTTTACCGCTTTTGCAGAGCTCTTTTGCAGGTTTTTTTTTATTGCTGCCTGTTTTGCTTAGCCAGTCTGTGCTTCCCTGGCCACAAATGAACGTGCACATGAATATGTACTACGTAGTTGCAGCAGTATTTAGAAGGAGATTTAGAAAAGCTGAAGGTCAGGCTGACAACAACGTTTACCACATGAAAAACCCAGAACATTTAGATCTTTCGCTACAGGGATGATTTCCTACCTGTTTGGTTTGCATATGTCTGCTCAGTCTTTCTCTCTTTTTTTTCCCAAATATAACCCTTGTAGGAGAAGCCCTGCAGCTTAAATTCCCACTTGGCTCAGGGAAGAATTGAGCTTTCTGAGTTTTCTCAGAATAGATTTTGTTCTTCTGGAATTTAAAAAGTATTCCTTTCTGAAAGAGTGAAAGTCATAAGTCATATGAAAGAGCCTGAATGTGCCCTTAAGAATGTGTCCTGGAAATCGTTGCTTCAATTTATTTTTCAATTTATTTGTATGCACTGCCCAAAAAGAGTAGGGAAAAGTTTGGGAAATGTAGAAGTCTGATGTTGCATTTTGAGCCTGTTTTGTGACTACAGCAATGGAAGCCAGAGGCATTTCTGTATTGCACAGGAGTAGAGCAGTGCCTGGTATGAATTTCATGCTAAAACTTTAGTAAGTTTTTATATTTCGTTAAATGCACTTGATTGTATCCTTTTGCTTTTCTGCAGCACAACCTCCAGAAAAATCCAAGCCAGCCATGTGCTGATTAGCTGTTTGATGTAGGATTTTAGCATATGGACAAAACAGAATCAGCCATAGATCTCTGTGTTTGTACTCAGTCTCCTGATCACGTACATTAACAAACATGTTAGTTATCTATGCATTTTTATGCTCGAGAAGAAGTAAACTGAAAACCTTGCAGGTGGTTAATCTGCTGTACAATCTACAGTGTAGGGAAACCTACAAAGGGCAAAGTAGAAAACCTCCCACAGCCACTTCTGACTTTATTGGCATCAGCCTTTGGTGAGTTCCTTACAGGTAGAAACTAGCAGCTGAGACAGCATTCAGGCTGGGATCAGGTAGGGAAAAAAAAAAAAGATTTGTATCCCCAAAAGGATCCTGTGGCAAGTTCACGGGACACATAAAGAGGGGGGCATGAATCTTATTGTCAAAGTTAAAATATTTCATATCTACTCTTTCAGTCAGGATAAACAGGTTAATCTGTAATTTCTTTCTAAAATATGTTGAGAAATCACTTCCCAGGTAATGTGTGTTAGAGTTCACTGAGTGCTTCGATTCTTGGAGAGGCTTCTTAAATGAAGCATTCATTTCAGTGAGATTTATGTCACAGAAACTTCCTTTGTGAGTAATCATCATTCACTTCCCAGCTTTGAAAAGTTTGTGGTGTAACTGGTTCAACTGCGTCCATTGAAATGAAATCTTAAGAAATGTCAGATTCCTGTTGTTTCCGAGATAGGTGAATAACCCCTCCGATGTTCCCGACTTCTGCAAAAACAACCTTTCTGGAAAAGTATTTGCCATGGTGCATACTTTACCCCATTTTCAGTGGCTCAGAGTGTTGACGGCTTCCTAGTTCCCCTCACCTCTTACTTTAACACTTGGAAAAATCACTGATTAATGCTAAGGAACGCACGCCTCGGGCTCTGCGCTGCTGTGAGCAGTGACGGCTGCTCTTGTCGACAAACAGCCCGAGTCCTTCAGCAGCAGAAACCCCGACGCGGGGTGTTTTCTCTTTCCAGGGAGAAAAGACAAGGACTAGAAAAAAATCATGTAAAATATCTGAAACTAAAGTCAGTTAGTGACACCTGCACACACAGAATTTCCCATCTCAAGGTACTGTACTTTTTGCCCTCTGATGAGGGCTGTGCAGGCAGGCACAAGGTGAGGCAGAGGACAAAGACGCTGTATGCACACCGAGGTGCAGAGCTACCGTGGCCATCTTTCAGACGGTTCTGCGCCTTCCACGGACTCTTGGCGAAGAAGCTTTCCCAGATCTTAAAAATAAACGCCAAAATCACCAACAGGGTGCCTGTGCGTGCACCGGTACGCGGAGTCAACAGCGAGAAAAGGCACACAGGTGCGGCAGGTGGCTCCGGCTCAGCGCTCCCTCCGGAGCTGCCGGCCAGGGCCGGCGGCGGCGGGAGCAGCGCCTCGGGGGCGAAGGCGACTGGAAGCCTTGCGTGCCAAGCGGCTCCCGGCGGGCGGCGGAGATCAGTCAGCGCTGTCTCCCTTTCGCTCACCGCCCGCGGTCCCCCGCCGCAGGGCGAGCACTGACTCAGAGCGGCACCGCCGCTTCGCACGCGATGCCGCCGCTCTCGGTCTCGGTCTCGGTCCCCGCATCCCCCGCCCCGCTCCCGCTCCATCCCCGCCCGTGGGCTCGGGCAGCGAGAAGTGCCTGAGAAGGGCAAGGGGGTCTCCAGCGCAGCAGGGGATGCTCTGCTCGGGGAGGCAGGAGTCGGGCAGAAGTGGCTGGAGGAAGGGAGGAGCGGGTTTACAGCCATAAATCCACTCTTTGGTGCGTCTGGGACAGGTAAATTGCTCCCCTCTGGCCGGGTGAGCCCGTGGAAGGGGAAGGATGTTTCGGCATGGGCCGAGTTGGGGTTGAGAGGCTGCAGCTGGGATGGCGTTGGGTGGGGAGGGTTTGAATGTTGTTTCCGCAATGCACAGAAAGACAGTTTTTCTCATGTGTTTGCCCGCTCACCTGAGAGGTGGGAGTTCGTTTCACTTGGGTGTGTAGTGACCACACTGTACTTTGCAGGCCCAATTTTTTGGAGAAGAGTGAGGGCGTGCTGAAGTAAATGATCCCGTGTTGCAGACCTCTTTCTTTACATTTAGGCTTGGGGATAATATGGCACTAGGTGACTTCTCAAAAGTGTTTCTTTGTGGAATGTTTCTTAAAGCATTTCTGAGTTTAGCTAGTCAAAAACCCAGAAAATTGCAGCACAAGTGCAAGTTAAATGTTTGACAGTAGTTGTGATAAAACTTCCTTATTAAAGTTTCCAGTGCAGTGACATGGCGGCGTTCAAATGTGCACCACATCAGGTACTATCCGTGTCTCGTGGGAGATGCACTAACCTGCTCAGTTGCCATGATGGGAGTGTATCTGGAAATGGTTTATAAGAGCAGTCACTATCAACCCCAAGCTGCACTGACTACTGAAAATCTTAACAGAATAAGTATTTACAGGTGTAGCTGCGATATATGTCAGAGCACAGATCATTAATTTTCATAGCTTTGTATCTCCAGGTTTACAGTAGCATACTTTTTAAATGAGTTCACATATGGGGTTTGAGGCTGCCTTATTCTCAGAGTCCATGTGAGAAGGAAAAGCTGCAGATGTGAGTGAAAATGTGTAACTGACCCAGTGTTTGAAAACAAGTGGATTAAGTTTACTGCTTAGAAAAACTACTCCTAATTCTCCTAAGTGTAAAATTTTCTCTTTTCTCCGAAGGCCCTGTTGTCTCTTGCCCTTCTCTTCAAAAAGATGGGGGTGATGATAAAATTCCTGCCAGTGAAGGATGGCTCCCTTTGGAGTGGAGGGCTGATCCTCCCAGGTAACCTTCCCTGCAGTGACATGCTTTGAAATGGGGTGCTCAGGTCTGCTTTGATGCTTGGAGAACACAGAGCTGTAAAACAGCTGCCATCTGTTTTCAACTGTGGTCAGTTAAATGCAAAGTTCTTTTTTTTTTTTTTTATTTTAAAGAAAGAAACCATGTAAGTCAAACCTCCTCAATAGCCACAGGCTGTTGTATCCTTACTTTAACGCTCTTTTATCAGCTAAACTGCTGCTGTAGCTAATTCAGCATTTCAGGTCTCCCATGCTTCTGAGCCACTTTGCTTGGCATGAAAGTGGGAACTCTCCTTTTCTACTTTTTGGATGCCAAAAGTAGTTGGAGCTCCATACAGTTATCTTAGCAGTGTAAGTCTTTTTTTCTTTTTCTTTATTTTTTTTTTTTTTGGCAGGTAAAAGCTTGTAGTGATTTTTAGATTTCAAAGGAGCTTTTAGTATTGTAATAATAAGTTTGACTCAATAGAAGTCCTAATTTGTAAAAATAACTGGCAGATACTACTGGAGGGAGAAAATACTACTTTTACTTGGAGTTACTCATTTTTTCAAATAGTACTTTGATATCCTAGAAAAAGTTCTGTTCTATAAAATCAATGCACATATATATGACATGTAATACTTTTATTATTTATTGAGAAACAATGTTTTATCCAGGCATTTCAGCCTTTGTGTTTTTTACACTCCAGTTCATCACTTTTTTACAGCCACAAGGGAAGAGCATGCACACTATAGCAGAAAACATAGATGTTTAAATTGGCATGATCTTGCCCTACGCTTTATCCAAGTTGCTTAAAGGAAAAGCTGGAGCTAGTTGTATCAGGAAACCTAGTCCAGCAGCACAGCTGGGAACATCTATTTGGATGGCTCCTCACTCTCTCTATGTGACGCCATATAATTATACAAGTTTTATGGGTCTTCAGAGCTTTTGGAGATGAATCATTAGAATGAACTCTGACAGACACACTAGTCCACTGAGTTCACTACTGGGTAGGTAGTCTGTAGGTTAGACTTTTGGTCTTCTCATTCTGCCAAATCCCAAGTCTATTGAAGTTGGTCATAAAATTCAAGTTAATTTTCAACAAAAGCAACAGTTTCCACACTGACTTAAATTGGTATTTATTTGGGTGACAGCCTAAGTAAGTGATGCCATAAGGGCCTCAGCTAAAAAATTGAGAAACACAGAGTGAAGGGGAGAAGCTTTACTGGTCAAAGACATCATAAGGACCTACAAGCATCATTTGTATAGTTGTAAAAATTCTTAAAACTTTTAGAAGAGTAGGAGGGTGACCTCTGCTTTATGAAGCAGCGGGGGTTTCAGACATTTTTTAATAGCCTCAGAATGTTGCCAAAACATTAGTTCTGGAAGCTACAGGATTATAAGGGTCATTCAAGGCCTATTTTCTTCTCTAGTTAGATTTAGTCCTTTTTCCATGTAGCAGCTCTGCTCTGAAATGTCCTCTCATCAAGTGCTAGCTTAGTTTCTCATGGGCACCTTGTTTGAGCTCATTTTGTAACCACCATATAATCTTGGTTCTACTCTTGTGAAAATTTAAAAAAAAATGCTTTCCAGGTCTCTATTTTCTTGATTTTCCCCTGAGCCTTTTTTTCTCTCCTGGTGAGATACTTGCAAGAGGTTTTCAATTACTTGAGTGTTTCTAAGTGGTCCGAAGTACCATGTTCTTTGACTAGAAATCATAATGTCTGCCACCTTATCTAGAGCTGAGCTACTGGGAGATCTTGCACTTTTCAGTGCACTCATCTGCCCTTTCTTTGCTTCTTAGCATCCCTCTTTTCCTAATGTCCTGGTTGGTTATGAGAACAGAAGTTTATATACATATATATGTTTTGTGAAAGCTGTCAAGCTTTTCCTCTTACCTGCAACACTTCTTTAGGTGGTGTGATTGTACCCACGGGTTCAAAGACAGGCAAAAACCAAATATGCACCTTTTTTTTTTTTTATGATTTGAATTTTTTGCTCTGAGTGAGGCATGGGTAGATGTTTCTGTGGTTCCCAGAGGAGGGAGGGTAAGAAGTGGGTGATAGGGGAAATGGTGGTTGTTGTCATGCAGTTAGTTTAGGTAGTACGTAGAGGGAAGTCAACTGAGTGGTTAAATCAGGTGCATGGTATTATATATAGCAAACATTTGTGATGTGTTTAGTTATACATGGTATTTCTCAGTAGAAAAACTGCTCTTTGCACTTAAAGTCTGACTTTCTGGATGCTTTGTATACCAGTTTTAAAGCTAGACTGAAATTTTGGGTTGATTTAAAAACCACTGAGCAAGTTTCATTCTCTGAGCAGGGTGCCACACAGTTTCACAGTTTCACAGTTTCTGGTTTTCTTTGCCTCAGATTGAGGGTAAAAGAAAGGGCATCCTTTGGGTAGCAGCTGTTGTTTTATATTTGTATTAAGTAGTTTTATCAGTGTAGGAAGAAAGAGGGCACCAGATTTTGGGATCTCCATGGCACAGTAAGACACAGAGGTGGTTTTTTTTCCAGAATTGACTAGTGACTTTTGGATGCATCCAGTTATTTTCTGATATTATTGAATTGACTTATTTTTGAAGGATGTGCTGTTTAGAAAGTGAGTATTCAGCCCTTTCTGGATACCAGTGTTTTGCAAAGGATCTGAAGCTAAACATTTACAAATGAAAGCCTCTGAATTTACTAATCACTTTGTGGGAAGCATTTTCTTTTAGCACAGATTATTGCCTTACCTCCCCTGTGCCCTACTTGAGTCCACAAAGCAGCAAACTGCAGTCCAAATTTCCAGAGAAACATTTGCCTCTTCTTTTTTGAGATCTGTTGTTGAGCTGCCTCTTGTAAAATTGCATATGCTCTAGAAAATTTGAAAAGCAAACAGTAGAGGAAATGTGTTCACTTACTAGACTTAGTGGGAGCTTATGACTAAGAATGTGGTCCCTTACTAATAAGGAAACTGTTTTGAAGTTTGAAAATATGTATTTTGGTCACAATGCATTATTTAGATGATTGGTACTGATAACATTGTGTGCTCTCAAACCATAACATGTGGCTTCAACTTCCAAAGCCACTGCAATCTGTTACAGAACATTGGCAAGGTGAACTGGGAAAATAAAATCCACAGTTCAATTTATATTTAAAACTAAATATCAACCCAAGCAGCCTGGCCTTGAGCAGGACTTTTTTTATCAACCCACGGGTGGAAGGCTGCCTTTCTTCTTGAATACTGTTAGTTTCCAATCCACTTGCTTTTTCATGTCCTGCATTTTGCATTCTTTTCCTTTATTATGAACTCAAGTCTTAGCTGCCCAGATGTTTGGGGCCAAACTCCCTCTGACTTTTGCTGAGACTGGAGTACTCCACAATCTCCTGTCACTTGCAGCAAGACTTCAGCAGCATACTGAACACCCACATCAGCTAAGTGAGCAGGTGATTAGGTTGTTATTGAAACCTGGAGAGCACTAGTCGCAGGCTTTGTGGTATGATATTGAAATGTTATATAAGATAAGGTGGGCTCTTCCTGGTTTTCTAGTGCTACCCAGCCACCTCCATGTGCGACATTCGGTCGCATTGCAGTTACTTCTGAGGCCATTTAATGCATTGTCAGTGCATGTTTCCTTCAGTTATGAATGTAGGTAGCTCTTTCTTTGTTCCTAATCATGAACTAATCCCCTTCTCTTACAATGTGCAGAGTGCTGACATATTTGGTAGATAACCTGAGAGGATGGATTTTCCATTGCAGGATTGGGAGCACTGCTTTCTGTTCTTCCCTTGCCATGAAATGTGCTCCTTAACTGGGTGAAGCCTTTTAAACAAGAGAAGAACCGTAGAATCGTTTATGTTGCAAAACACCTTCAAGATCATTGAGTCCAACTGTTTTGGTTAGAAATTTTGGGACATTGTATGATTTATGCTCACAGCGTGCAAATCTACTTACAATTTCTTGCTGACCTCATGAATGTAAGTGATCATACAGGGATAACAAATCAGTATTACAGTAGTGTGTAACTGCTAAAAGTGTATGTAAGTGACCTCACCCTTGAGATGACACCTCTTTGTACTGTATGCCTTGCAAGTGCCTGAAATAAAATAAAGAAACCACCTCTTCTTTTGTTGACAACCTTACTGTTCCTGTGCAGGGATCAACAAACGTACCATTGCAATGTCCTTGCAAAGTCAGGAAATGTTCTTTTTGTAATTCCCCCTATTTGAAACCTGGGACTCAGACATGCTGAGAGGGGCTTTTCATCCATCCTACCAGTCTGATAGAGCCAGGACAAGAAGCTGCAGATGAGATCTTGCTGTACATTAATCAGTGGAAGTTTTCCCCTTGGCTTCCAAGAGAGCCAATCTTTACTACGTTACTTGTGGAGGGTCAGTCCACTGCAGTGACTACACCCTCGTCTTGTTTCAGGGCAGTAAGTTGGCTCTGCTTATATTCAATCTGAAGCTATTCCCTATGTGACTTTTCCTCATTTCTCTGCAACTCGAAGTACCATTTAGCTGTGGCGGAGTTGTCAGTGTTAGCACGTCTGGTGCTGAAATTAAGGTTGCAAAAACTCTTTATCTATTTAAGTAAGCATCAGGTCTGTGTACAATTTTTCGCTGTGTTGAGATTAAATACTCTGTTTCTGAAAGATGCTGATTCATTCAATCCAAAATGGAGACCACAAGATGCATCTAACAGGGTCCTGATTTATATCAAGAAGCAGAAGCACTTCAACTTTGATTGTGCACTTCTCAGGAAAGTGCACCAGCCTTTAGATTGCGGGGGTTGATGCTTACAGTGTAGTTGTTTTCATTAAAAGCCTCAAAAGGTCTTGATTTCATTCCAAGGCAGTGCAAAAGCATCTCTGAAATCATGGAAAGGTTTGTAGGGTAGGCAGATGAATGTTCCCATCCAGATCTAATGACAGATTTTCTAGTAATGCTTTGCTACTTTTCCATGAGAATGAAAGAAGAAATTCGATTACAAAAAGCCAAACCATATTTCTTAGCTGCAATCATATTTGGTTTATTTTAAAATAATAAAAGTTGGGGGGAAAAGACTAAATTCAACTTACTCACCAAGATCTTTGGCAGGTGTCATATCAGAATTGCACCATTTCCATTTCACATAGCAAACCACTTTACAGCCATTAAATTCTCCTAATGTGGATAAATAAGCATCCTGTTACATTACTCAAGCCTGCTAGGTTAAGTACATTCAATCACAAGAATTTCGGTATCTTCCTAGGCTGTATTAGTGCCAAAACCCAAATAATCAGTATTAACATGGAGTAGTAAAAATTCAAAAGTAAGTTTGGTCAAGCATAGGTTGTCTTTTCTTTGAAAAAAATAATTGAAAATAATATTTACGCTGTTAAGAAATTGTCAAATAGATCTACAGTGCACAAGAAAATAAGGTACACTCTTTTAGGTGAAAATCTGAAACAATCTGATCAGTTCTCCTTTGCTGAATTAGTTGCCTCTTTTGGTTTTTGGTTTTGTTTTGGTTTTTTTGCTCATGAAGCACTTGCTGTGGCATTTATATGAGATTCTCTTCAAAACTTGTAATGTTTATCAAGTTTCTTTATTATTTTCCATATGCCTATACTACAGCTTTACACAGGAGGTCTTGGTAGATTTCCTTAGTGATTTTTCCAATTTGATCTGGTATTTTGAAGTATTTAACAAAGAAAGGTTAAGGCTGCTGGTTTCTTTTCTATCTACAAGACTTTAAATAATTGTAGTTATCTTCCAAAGATTCTGAACTGCTTTGGTTGGGGATTGAGGAAATAATGAATGAGTTTGACTTACTGAATTTTTTCTGTAATTACAAATCACAGCTTAGTTGAAATGCAAATCTAAGGCTTATTTTAATAAAAAAAATAAAATGTAAGTCTCCTGTTATACACTAGAAAGGGTAAAGCAAAGATGAGAGACTGAGAGGAGACAGTAGTTTTTGAGGGTCGCTGTAGATACTTAAAATTTGAACTGATACGGGTGTGATTTTCAAACACTGGAAGGTCCGAAAAGCCTGAAAAAGGAGTCTGGCAGTTATGTGGGGACAGAAATGTCTGTCATGTGGAGGAAGAAAACCAAAATATTTTAGAAGAGGGAGTGGGAGAGAAAAAAATGCATGCAGTGTAGGGAAGGGAGAGCAAGAAGCTTGTGTTTCTGTGATACCCCCTTGTAGTCCAGGCACGTATCCCAGCATCTTACTGTGTGCCAGAGAACACACTGTTGCCAGAAACTGCTGAAAGACACTTTTGCCTCTACAGACCCTGCTCCAGTCAGGGCTTGCTCTATTAGTCAGTGGGGTCCAGTACAGAACTGGCTGGGGAGTTGGGCAAGATGTCCATGCCTTGGTCTCTAGGTTTGCACTGCCCTTGGGTGAGGTCTGCTTTCGTTTCTCTGCATGCATTAAACAGCTCAAGTGCAAGGTTCAATAAAAAATGCAAATACCAGGATTTATTTGTAACACTCGAAATAGTCATTCTCATTTACAGATGTTTAGAAAATACAGAAGTACGAAAACAAAAGCTCTAGTGAAGGAACTCATGCTGCAGTTACATAAAAGGGATACCACTTCCATCATTCAGATTCCAAAATTTTTTCTCAGATCTCCAGACGACAGTCAGGACTTAGGCTTTGTCCACTTCTCTCTGTTTTTCATTAATTACATTAGCTGGTACAGCTGTCTTCCCTTTGAAGCCTTTTAGCAGGTTTGTATGAATGTAACCATTCACCCTGCAACTCAGTACTTTCCCTTAGCAGGAGGCAGTGATTCTTTAGTTCTGACCCAAGCAGTCAGAAACTGTGTCAGGTCCTCAAAAAGTCTTAAAAAGCACAAGTGTGCTTTAGATGGTCTTTTTTCTTTAAGAGAAAGGTTAAATGCAGGACTTCTTTTGCTCGTCTTCTGGTTTCTCTGCCCTCAAGTTATCTTTTTCTTTTTTTTTCTGAAATCACAGGGGCTAGACACTTTAATTATTGTGATTAAAACTAAGGATTTAATGCCATAATAAGAAGCTGAGACATAAAATGTACAAGACTCAAGTTACGAGAACTGGTAACATACAAATTCAGTAAAACATTAGATTTCTAAGTTCAGAAAACCTCCAAAAAACCAGAATTGAGCAGGTTGGTTTGAGGACATTGTGACATGTTCATGGATAAGCTAGGAACCAAAAAGAAACACTTGTGTTGTTTCTCTTGAACAGAATAAAAACCTATATACATTGAAGTTCAAAGCTTTCTTGGAGCGGCTTTGACTGAATCAAAATATCCTTTTCTGTAGTTTGTAGCACTTGCACGGGGGCTCCAGGGTAAGCGTTGGTAGATATTTCTCAGTGCGATGGTTTCATATTTACACCGCACAGTGTCACAGCTATCACAGCAAAGTAATCCTGTGGTTAAGGTTTCCTATTCCATCTATCTGCACTTAAGGGAAGCAGCATTCCTCCCACCTGAAGTGCTGGCTGCATAACACTGGCACCTCTGTTTCTGTTGCTCGTTTCCCTTTTTCTTTTCCTGCAGTCCTCTGCAGTCCCAGCTCCCAGTCAGAGGCTCACAGAGCGCTTCCTCTTCCTAGCGGCATACTCCCCCGCAACAAAATTGGATAAGGAATGGCTCAGGCGAGTGTCCAGAGTATCAGAGTTGTTGCCACTGCTGCTGATTTTCACCCATGGGCACAGGCACTGGAGCATGGCTCTGCGGATGTAGTTGTCAAAGCAATAGTAGATGAAAGGGTTGGCACAGCTATTGGCAAAAGCAAAAGGGCTGCTCACCTTCATGCCCAGCTGGGCAACCGTGTCAGAAAAACAGTCTGGCTGCTTCAGGAGTCCCAAAAGGATGGCCATAAGCTTGAACAGATTGAAGGGAATCCAGGAGACAACAAAAGCTGCCACTACAATGAAGACAATCTTGATGGATTTTCTCAGTTTCTTATCATGTTTCCCGGCCTTCTGATAATGCACACAGAGTCTCTTGGTGATGGAGCAGTAAAAGGTTAAAATACTCAACAGTGGGAAGAAGAAGGCCAGGATTAAAAGCGTCAGTGACACGACCTGTTTGGTTTCTGTCACGGCTTTGTCTGTGCAGTAAGTCTTTCCATTCCGTTTCTTCAGTTCTCTGGACAAAAGGGTTGGCATCCCTAAGCAGCAGGATAGCAACCAGACAGAGATGCAGAGTACTCTGGAATAGGATCTTGTTCTGATCCGTCTAGCGACAGAGGGATGCATGATAGCAAGGTATCGGTCAGCGCTCATACAGGTGAGGAGGAGGATGCTGCAGTACATGTTGACTGAGATGACATAGGAACTAGCTTTACAGAGGAAAGATCCTACCCTCCAGCTGCCATCCGACACCTCCTTGTCCACCCAGAAAGGCAGTGTGATGAGGAAGATGAAGTCAGATGCAGCAAGGTTGATGATAAAGACATCAATCAGCCTCTGGACCCGTCGCTTGAAGACCAAGGCTACTATCAGGATTGAATTGCCAACAATGCCCACCAGGAACACAGCAGTGTACAGGATAGGGAGGAAAGTAGACAGATGTTGCAGGTGCTGATACTGGCAGTTGTTATCGTAGTAGTAGTAGTCGTAGTTGAAGGTGACTGTAGGCACAGACGATAGCTGGGTGAGTTCCATTTCTGGCCAAGCTGTTCTCATCCCCACTATGAGAGAGGCTCTGAGCTCCCCTACCCTTCCCTTCAAGGTCTTTAAAAACATTTTATCAAGTGAAGGGGGAGGAGTAGGGGGAAGGAGGAGGAGAAAAGTGGTTTTGTGGGGAGGTAATTTATACTTTTAACCAACTGCATAGACAATGAATAAGCAACAAGAGTCTCTGATTAGTCAAAACTTTGTCTTCAGAATAAATGCTTGAAGCTTTCTTAAAAATCAGGTTTAATTTTACTGATTTTATCTCCATTTTGCATTTGCCCATGAAAGCAAACCAGGTTCAGGTTTTGCTTTTTTTTTTTGGAGGGGGGAGGGAAGGTAGTTTTCAAGATTCTGAACTTTTATTTTTTAGGACAGGATATTGTTAGTTTGCAGAGAGTTGATATTGTACCGGGTCAGAAGAAGCCAGAGAACACTGAATTCAGGTGCCACGTTCTTTATCTATACTAAAAACATTTTGTATAAATTGCTTGTCAGCGCAAGTTCAACTTTTCTGAAGCTTGGAGATTTTTACTTTGCTTGTCCATTTAAGATTATTGTTTTCTGTTAAGAATAATTCTCTCACATGAAAACATATAGGGAGAAATGTTTAGAACTACTATATGTATTCTGCCCAGTAGTTAGTTGTTCTGTATGCCTCCTTCCAGCCCTGCAGTCCCTCCAGTTCCCTTAGACCTGGCCTGTCCACACCCAACTTTATAAATGTATTGGAGGACAGTTTTCCAATGTGTCATAAATTCTTCTGCAATTTGAAAATTTACTTGATGCTTCCATCCCACTCACAGGCTTCCTTATCAGCCATAGTCCTGGACTCCACAGCCATGTTCCTTCTGCTTCTGACTGCACAGCCTGCACAGTTTTTGAGCTTTCTTATATACAGAGCTTGCTTCCCTTAAAGAGCTCTGATTTCCTTCATCTTTCATTCACAGTATCAGTATCACTCCAGCTGTGACTTATCTTACAGACAGCCCTTTCAGCATTGCATAAATCAAATGGAAACCCTCATTTTTTAAACTACCAAATTCATTACAGTTTTGTCAGTGCATACTAATTTGAAACCTCTATTACTGATCTTCACCACCCTTCCTCTATTCTGCAGATAAATTAATTTTCGCCTTCCTCTCCCTCCCACCTGCATGTTCATAGACCAGGTATGTCTTCAGGATTCTCAAAGCTTTGAGGAAATTGCCTACTGGTGCATGCTCCATCCCCGGGAAGATTAGATAGATAGATAGATAGATAGATAGATAGATAGATAGATAGATAGATAGATAGATAGATAGATAGATAGATAGATAGATAGACAGACAGACAGACAGACAGACAGACAGGCAAAGAGCAAGTCTAGGTTGTATGGGCAGCTAATTAGTCCCTCCAGTGCACTCTGGATGCATTCAGATTCACTCTCCCAGTGCTCAGGTTATGTGCTCCCTTGCAGCAGGTACCTAGTGGACTTCCAGGCACCTGGAAAAGCTGTCAGCTGTTATTAAATGACTGGCTCCTGGATGGAAGGTTATTTAGGTGGACAATGTCTTTTGTGTAGATGTGCTGATATCTAATAAGGAGCTAGCAATATATAGCTGCCTTCCTATCAGTAGGGCACTAGTGGACTATAGCTGACTATTTTTAATGGAATGTGTAAGGATTTACTTAGTGAGTGTAATTCAGCCATCACAAGCTCTAAAAAAGGACCAAGGTGTATAAAAACACCTCAGATTAGATTACTGATTTGTTTGCCACAGATGTAAAAGTGAACCTTTAAGGAAGAGGCTAAAAATGATCTTATCATCTGAAGTTGGGCGTAACCATTCATCTTAGAAATGACTATGTCCTCTTCTTAAGTAGGAGGCAGTGACTCTTTTTAGTTAGTCCACTCATGAATTACAGTAAAAATTACTTTCTACAGATTTGTAAAATGCCTCATTGTTACTCTAGGAGTAATCTCCTGCACCTGATTGTCTAGAAGACAATTCTTAGTTTCAAAGAAAAAAAAGTCTCTTTGGTGGTGCTGAAAGTGGGCAGGTACTACTGCTGTAAGTCTTTTTGTTTATGAGAGACTTGTCACTGGTCAGATACAGCATGGATTTTTGTGGCAGCTTATTCCTTCTCCTGGCAGAGCTGAGAGAAGGGAATGAAAAACCAAACTCAAAACTCTTAAAGTCATTTTGGGCTCGGGACATTGTGATTTGTATGTGGCAGACGTAAGTGCAAACTTGTAAGAAAGCAAAGGCTAAAAATCACCTTTTCACCATCTAAAGATTACAAGAGATATACCAAGTTCTTGGGCAAGACTAAAAAGTAAAAGTGCCCAAGTTGCTCACAGTTTACAGAAATTATGTTTGATGGATTCAGTGCAGAGGTGAGTTTTGTGTAATCTTTGCTTACTTCTGCTTCAGTGAATATGTTTCAGGTTTTTTTCTTCCAAGGAGCGCTGGGAAACAGAGGCATTCTCTTTCCGTCAGTACTAGAGTAGATCAGCTGAACCCTACAGTTTGCAGTATAATAGTTCTGCCTCTCTTGCAATAATGGATTTACACGTTATTTTACTCTGCAGTTAGATCCTAATAGCTTACAGTTAGCAGTAACAAGCTTTAGAAATTAGGCACAAACTTCTTTCCCTTCACTGCACACTACTTCATACTCCTTGAAATTCACTCCCTCCCTCTCTCCATCTCAAAGCAGACAAAAAAGTGAGTAACTTTAAAAAGCTTAACAGAACCATAAAGATAAGCTGTGTATTTTTGTGTTTGTTGTTCCTAACTACATTGTCTCCCTGCAGTTTATTAGCCTTACTCACTAAAATAAAAAAATAAGTATTAAACATTTTCCAACACGGACAACTCTGCTCTCTTGAATTTGCTCTGTATTTCTTGAATGCTCTAAATAGACTTGTGGATGTCACTGTGTGTTGCTATATTGCACATGTGACACTTCCTTATCTGGGCAGAAGATTTGCAAAGATAACCTAAAGCATTGTCATGAATAATGAAGTGATCTGTAATTACCAAGTGGAGCAGCAGCGGGCATTTTTGTCAGTAGTCTGTTAGGTGATATTGATTCACTTAGGGAATCATGTATGGTCTTACTCTTCCCAGAGCTCACTTCTCTGAGATAAGAGCCAAGCTCTCAAAAATACCAAGTACGTGGAAATTCCCTTCATAACACTCCTGCACAGATATTCCAGAAAGCTCAGCACGTAATGTGCAAAAATCCAAGAGATGTGGAGGGATGTTTCTTTATCAGGAGGACAGCCTCCATCCTCTCCTCACCCTGCTCCTACATTTCCACAGCATTTTCCTCCTCCCAGACTTCGTCAGCTGCATGTAAACCCTTTTCCTGAACAGAATTCTCTGCTGAAGCAATCAGCTACTGGCTTGGCTTGGGTGTATGTTCTTCCATTTGGGATACCTGTCTTGTCCAGCCCTTGACACAGCTCTGAATAAACATTGCTGCTGTGTGCAGAGTAGTTTCGAACCTGAGAGTGAACCTAAATCTTCTGTAACCAGACACTGAGAGCAGGTCCTGTGACCTGCACTCGGCCAGTTCTGCTTTAAACAGTTGGTCTACTACAGTCCTGCCTTTCTGAAATGCACTTGTGAAATTCGTTGTGTCAGTATTTGTACCATTCCTTAAATCTTCCTCACAGGAAATGCTGAGGTGTTTCCAAAAGTAGCAAGGGAAAATATTTCATGTCATTATTCGTAATTCTGTAACACTTGTCATACATGTATTACAGGTAGGTAGGTAGCCACCTATTTTTGTGGCAGAATCAGTACAAGAGATGCACAGCAGAACTCTCTGCACAGGAAGTGTGCAGAGTTGTTGATTTAGCTTGTTGTACATGCCACCTCCCCCTTACAAACTTCTGCAGTTGAAGCATGTCAGGTAGCGAGGTGAGGGTTTGTTTTCTGTGGTTTGGCTTTGTTGTTTTTTTACATTCTCTGTTTTACCGATAGTTTAAATGTGGTTTTATTCCAGCTTGTGCATGAGCTGTCATATAAGCACGAGCATCTAGATAAAATAAGGAGTATAGCTCTAAATTATTAATGATGATAAATGCTGAAAAGGAGAGAAGTTCTTTAGGCTATAAAAGAATGATTGTGCTTCAAAAACATGTAAGAAATAGAGATCTGAAGACCTAATTAAAAAACAATACAAAAAACCACACTAAATTGGCTGAAACTGCCCTACTATGGAATAACTAGTTGAAGGCAGGCTCAGAGGTGATCATATGAATGCTAACAAACAGAGGTTTTACCCCTCACCAAACAGAGAGGGTAGAACAAATCCAAGTAAAATCATGAGCACTGAGACAATGCATTGGAGCAGGCTGAAATAGTTCCGTGCTGAGAGCAGTGTTCTACCAAATGTGGTGCAGGAAGAAAATACTTTGTGTAAAATTAATTTTTAAATATTTATTGTTTATTGCATGTTTATCTCATCCTTTTTTGATTTATAGTTTTGTGTATGTTTTATAATGTACATAATCTATTGGTGCGGTAGTACATGTATATAATTCTAAAAACATATACATTTTAGAGGGTGCCTGCTCAGAAAGATTTTACTAATGGGGTGCATGATTAAAAGTCCGGAGACCACCGATGTAAAGAACAAGTGGGTATCATTAAAATATACCAGTGCTAGTCAGGGTATTTGGAAGAAGCCCATCTAGAAGGTCTTCCCACTGTGAAAATTATAATTACAGAGGGATTTTCTTACCCTACTTTGTTCTGTGCCACAGTAGAAAAAAATAAAGACTGCAGAAATAAAATGGGCAAACTGTATAAGGAGGTCTGAGACAAACCCATGGGTTTTCCTGCTCCCTCTGGCTATATGAAATGCTCGTAGGTGGTGCCTAAAACACAAAAACTAAGACTGTCCTTTTCGTTATTACAAAGAGAATATTTGTTGGGAGGGGCAATATCTTGTACATTAACCAGTACTATTGGAAAGAACAGACAGGCTTTTGAACGCTTTTTCAGGTCTGAATCCTTAACTCCTGAAGTGAGTGTGATATATGAAGGCTTTTTTTCTCTTCTCATCCTGTATCAGCTTCATTTAATACAGTTGGTGCTGCCTCCTACAAACGTTTACTTATGTCCTTGGGCTGTGAGAACTAAAATAACACAAATTTTGTACTAAACAATTTATTTATTTATTGCAACATATTGGGGCTTTGGTTGGTTGGTTGGTTGGTTTGCAGCACTCTGATGTTAAACTGTATGTATGCCACTGCCTGAGAAGTTACTAATGCATATGATCCAGGTCAGCTATCAAAGAAACCTTACTTTTGCAAAAAGCAGGAACAGCATTTAAGATATAGCCCTCAGTATTATTCCCTTTGTGCTTTCCTGTGCAAACTGCCACTGTTTCTGCACAGTAAAGAAAACTTTTATTTTTCAAACCTTCACAAACGGTCCTGTTCTGTAGCTAAACTGATAAGCCAGAGGCATACTGAGGTGGCATGAAAAGAAGAGAAAAATAAAAAATATATAGTTGTTGACAAGGAAGGAGCCTGTGCATTAATTTGTTATGTTTTTATTGGGTTACTTGTACTACATGGAAGGATATTTTTCTGGGAAAAAAAAATTATCCAGGTGAAATCTGTAGAGAATATTTGCATTTTAATAAATAAAATGAAAACATATCTCTTCCCTCTGTGTGCTTTTGAGCAGCTGCACACTTCATATTGGTCAGGGCAGATTATGAAAAAGAGGCAAGTGTAGTCTAATTTAATAATGGAAATAGCAATGGCTACAAAATTATCCAGAATTTATTCTCATTTTCAGAAAATTAGATCTTTTAGAAGGAAAAAAACCTATAGACTTGCCAGTGTTAGATAGTTCACTACCATTTACAGTAAATGGTTCCAATTCTGCTTGTCCTATGGCTTAAAATATAGACAGGTTTTGTTCTTTGATTTTTAATGTTTTCTAGCTTCAACTGTTTTGTCAGGTATACAGAAAGAACTGCTACTGATTTTTTTGTTCCCTATTCCCATTACATGTGTTTTATGGTCTTACAAGTCCTTACTTCAATAAATTAACTCCAGTAAATTAAATTGACTGACCTTCTGTGACATATTTCATTGAGAGAGGTTTTCTAATTGCTCGGTGATTTTCACATACCTTTTCAGGTTTATCTCCACTTTATCAACATGTCAAAACTAGACATGCTATTTCAGCAGCAATTCTAGATGTGATACAACTTCTTTCCTCCTTGTTATTTATCAGCTTATACATCTGAGTTTGCAGGAAAGTTGGGGGGGGTTTTTTGGCCACAGCACCATCTTGGCAGTTGGTAACTCACCAGAATTTTTCCTTTTCATTTTATGCTTCCCAGGATAAACCCTCATGTCAGGCAGGCACAGCCCCCAGGCTTTGCTCTCAAATGAACGAGCTCATCGATGACCTTATTGAAACGCCTGTTTGCTTGCCCCAGCTGGGAAAGGATCAGGTCACCCTGTACCAGTGCCTTCTCCAGATCACTATTTACCCTTCCCTCGGGCCTCGTGTCATCAGAGAGGTTTATCAGCAATACTCTGCTTTCTTCCAGGCCCTCGATAAAGATATTAAGTATTATGGAGCCTAGACTAGTTCCCAGTCAGACCCCAAAATGTGTCCTTGCAGGGAGTTGCATTGTGAGGTGTTGGTGAGACAGTTCCTTGGTCTGCAAGGCTGGGGCGTATAGAGGTTTCTTTAGATAAATAGAGCTTTCTTTAAATAAATATAGTTTCTAGTAAATTTTTATTTAAAAGAAAAAATTTTGCACCAAATCAGGGAATTTTCTTCTATCACTGCTTTCACCTTTGCCATAACTCTTGCCTTTCTGCCAAAATTCTCCCCAGCTGTTCTTTTGGAGGAGTTGGCCGGGATAATTCCCCGGAAGGTCCTCAGGGGGCACGAAAACCTCAGATATATTTCTGGGTTTTTTCTGACTGTTTGTTTGCTAGTTTGGTGGTTTGTCAAATCAAAACTGGGTGGGGTGATCTCTCAGCCGGGGAAGGGGGGGGGGGATTGTTAAAGAGCCCTCTTGTAATTTGCGTGGGTGGGTGCGTGTTCCAAATTTTTGTGATTTTTACTGCTATTTATTTATTTGTTTATTTATAATCCTTATTTGGCGTTTTCCCAAGTCAATCATTTTTTTTTACAAGCAGTCAAGTAAAAGAATTAAATGGAAAGGAGGGCTGTAGCCAGGTCTCCTCTCACGGGAGACAAGACGACAAGAGCCTCAAGCTGCGCCGGGGGCAGAATGCGCTTGGCCAGAGGAGGAATTTCTCCCCGGGAAGGGGGATTTGGGCAGGTTGCGCCTGGCCAGAGGAGGAATTTCTGCCCGGGAAGGGGGATTTGGGCAGGTTGCGCCTGGCCAGAGGAGGAATTTCT
>VXBA01005938.1:294097-345625 GCA_013399895.1 Serilophus lunatus
TTTTTCTTCCCTTAATGAATAGCGCTGGGAGATGCCTGTGAAGTAATTCTGGAGTGAGAGGACGGTCTCCAGCCGCTGGGTTTGCTCTGTGCTCGCAGGTGACCTGTTGTGGCCTGGGGGTGCGAATTGGGAATGCGAATGAATGGACCAGTCGGGGCCGAAGGGAGGTCTGGGGTTCGTGCTGTGCGCTGGCCACGGGGCACGGACAGCGCTGCGCCTCTGAGGAGACCTGGGATCGCTGGAGCTGCGTGTCTTGAGGGACTCTGAGGACGTACGAAGGTAAAAAGGTGTTTGGTGGCGATCTTTCCTAACCGTCCCTTGCCGCGGATGTTAAGAGAAGGATCCTGTTGGGTGCTGTTGCCAGCCCTCTCCCCGCATCTACACCTTCTCCTAGGCCTTCTCCCTAATCCCTTTTCCCAAGGAGCAGTCAGATCGCAGGCTTGCTTCCAGACCCTCCTTCTTTTATGATGTCACCTAACAGGAGTTTTTTAAATGTGGTGGCCCAAAGGAGTGACCTCGGTGCCAAGATAAAAATCTGCGTGTTTTTGTATTCCCTTCTGCCACGGTACAGTAGCTTTTTACAAAGGCTGTGCATTTTTCAGTCTTGAGTTGATTTTTTGCCAGAATACTTGTTTTCGTTCCGTTCCATGTTTTCTCTTTCAGCTCTACTGACTTGGCCCCTTTGTTTTTCCCATCTCTGAAGTGCGTGGGTCTGCTCACTCCTTTGAACGTTGCTGCCACTTTGGTCTTTGCCTTCTCTTTTGGGGCTGGTGCTTTAAAATGTTTACACCTTCCTGCTTTAAAAAAATGAATATAATTACAATATTCTGTGAAGCACTTCTGCCTCTTTGCTGCTGCCCTGTGTTGTCTCAGCTTTGTTGCATAGCCGAGTTGCAAACATGACTTGTTTGAAATACCTTCCGCTGTTGGAATAAAATGTGCTGGCAGTGCTGTGTGAAAAAACCTTGTGTAGAAACAATGAGGGCTCTTGCTGACAGCCTGTAAAGACAAAGTATCTTATTTGTTATCAACCTTTATGTCTTTAAAATTAATGTCACCTTTGATAGTAGCACTGTTGGTTTTTTTGGAAGTAAGTTTGTTCTAAAGCACATTGTTCTGCACAGAACCTCTTGCAGTGTGGCCTCATCCTGTGAACGTGCAGTGTCTTTTGGGTGATCTTCTCTAGTAACTCTTTCTTACTGACTGTTCTCCCTCCTCCCATTGAGCTCCTCCTGGGGCTGGGGGGATTGTTTTTTCTTGTGAAAGGACACTTTGTTTAAGCAGGATTGTGTTACTGTAAATGAAGATGCACTGGATGTACACAGTGAATGGGTGGGGTAGCCGAGTTTACTACCCCGTGACAGGAAAAACTAGTTGAAAATTTGCCTAAAGTGTTGTGGAGTTCTTCATCTTTTCTGTAAGCAGTTGAAGTGTTAGGCAGGGGAATTGAGGGGACCTTTACTGTAAGGAATTGGGGATGTGCTCATGCCTTGGCACTGTCCTGTCTGTACTGAAAATCCACGTGTGTTCTTTCTGAGACAAAAGCTACACAAAGCCACCCACTAGATTTTGGGGTCTGTAGCCCCACCAGCTGCTCTCTACCTATGCCTGGAGTTACACTGCAAGGATTGAACAGTCAGGAGATTGCCATGTCCCTTTTACCAAGTGGATAATGAGCACTGGGTAGCGCTTTAATTTACTGTTTGTTGATTAACCCTTCATTTTGCTTGTCAGCTGTTCTTGGTTGCCAGCTGACATCAGCCCTGCCATGTCCAGAGCGTGCCAGCACACAGGAGGCTGCTCAGCAGTGGGTGGTGGTGTTTTAATGGTGATCTGAGGAAGGCATTTCCAGCACCAGTGTTCTGTGTTCCCTGGCAGCAGGGATTTGTGTCTGAAAGTTAAGATTTTTGAGCCAGTTCTTTTCTTTCTGTAAGTTAGGCACAGAGTTGGCAGGATTTGGTTATTATAAGCATTAATATTGGAAAGCAGCAACAGCAGATGAGTGGCCCAGCAGTGTCCTGCTTACCTTGTTTTTCACTAGACACTAAGGATGGAACCTGTAGGTTCTCATGGTTCTCCTACCCAAAGGGAGCCCTTTCTAAAGAGGAGTCTGTTGCAGAGGGTTCCTCTTGCAGTGAATGTGGTTGCAATACAGTGGAAAATCCAGACCAGCCTGCTCTGCTGCTTGCACTTCCCAGAGAATCTGCTGAGCTCTGAGCTCAGCTGGGCAGGAGCTTTGGCCCTGGAGGTGCCACTTGCCCCGTTTGCTTCATGAAGTGTTTGTGGAGGAGAGGAGATCCTTTGGTGAAATCATTGGGGGTGAATGATGAGCTCAGTTCAATACAGCAACTTGCTTTCTCTCTGTCCCTCTCATCCCACATCCCTGGATGCTGGGTTGGATATCGAAGAACAGTGGAAGTACATAACCAAGAATTAAACACTGCACAGAGAATTTGGTTCCAAGTCTGAGCTCGAGTCTATGTTTTCTAGATAAATAAGCCTGGATGTCATGTGTTCTCTCTCTCTCAATATTGATATCAGCTTACAAAAGTTCCCAGCCTGTGGATTGTTATTTAAGTGCAGCTGTGGTTTGCAAACTTGGCGGTATTTTAAGTGGGTGCCTACTGTCAGTTCACCAAAAATCAGTTCTATTCTTGCTCGTAGCCAAGGATGGATCTTAGAGAGTGTGTGCCTCATTTAATAGGGAAATGAAGCACAGGGAATGATATGGGTACACATAATTTCTTCTTGTTAGCCAGTGTCACACAAATAGAGGAGCATAAAAATAAGAATGGTATTGCTAACAGCAAACATTGATGCCTTTGAAACTCTGTGCTTTAATTTGCACCTTGTTTCTTAGTTCAGAATTTCTTACTGGCTTGAGCAACGGTGTTTTTCCTTGTGAGTGCTGAGTTTTAAGGCACTCGATGTTTCCAGTTGCGGTTCACTGAGTTGCAAAGAAACTAAACCAAAATATTTTGCTCAAAGTATGTGGGAGAAGGGAGGTGGAACAGGCAATAGACAAGAGCTGATTAGATAGTAGCTCTTGCCACCGGCCTGGCTCTAACTGCCCAGTTACCTTTAATTGGTGGGTTTTTTTCCTCTTCTGGCAAGTGTACCAAGCCTGATTCGTAGTAATCCATAAATTGAATCAAGCACAGAAAATGCATAAGAACAGCAGGCATCTGAGAGGAGTCCTCTGGTGCTTTGCACTGTCTGCAAAACATTTTATGTATTACAACCACTTGCTCACTGAAGCCATGGTATTGTCACAGGCATGAGCATGTGTGGTACTTGTATTTTCCTGTGCCTCCTTTGGCCCTGTATTGACACCATTTGTGAGTGAGACCCTGCAGAGGAGGGCATAAACGACCTCTAATAGAGGGAGGCAGAGCAAAGTCCTTGTGGGAGTGTCTGAAGACCTTTCAGTTTATCCTCTTGTTCCCATGGAGCATGGAACCCCCTGCACTGCTCTAGTTCTCTGAAATACCATGACATGTATTGTGGCATTATTACAGCATTTACCATAATTTCCAAATTTGTCTTTCAGTGCTTTCTCCTTGTTCTGTGTCTAGTGCCTAGATCCATTTCTCTGCTTCCCTAAAGGCATTCCAACACCTTGGCATGGCTGGCCTTAGTGATCGGTCTGGAAGAACTTTTTTGGCATGCCTGTGGTTCTTATCTGTGCTGTAAATACAAGCTGTGAAAGCCGTATGGGGTGGCAGGCTAAAAATAACTTCTACCCTTGGTAATCTCCTAAGGAAAGATAAGTCTTCTGCCTGGGCGCTGTGGGTGGATTCGCTGACGTTCCTCACAGTCAGGATCACAAATGGCAGCAAGCTGTGCCACCTGCCTTGGGGACAGAGTTGGTGTGGCTCTGTCTGTTGCTGTTCCCCAGAGAGCAGCTAGTGCAGCGTGTCTGGGAGAGCACACTCCCGGGGATATTATCCCTGCTTTGAAGTCGCAGATCCAGGGCGTGCTGGCCGGTACTGCAGATGCACTGTGTAGATTCACACAGAATTAACAAGGTTGGAAAAGACTGTAGAGATCATCAAGTCCAACCTATTACCTAATTTAACAACCTATCCAACACCATCCCATCATCTAAACCATGTCACTAAGTTCATCATCCAACCTATCCTTAAACACATCCAGGGATGGTGACTCCACCACCTCCCTGGGAAGCCCATCCCAATGGGAAATCACTCTCTCTGTGAAAAAGTTTCTCCTGATATCCAACCTAAACCTCCCCTGACGCAGCCCAAGACTGTGTCCTCTCGTCCTGTCACTGGGAGCCTGAGAGAAGAGACCGACCCCCACTTGACTACAGCCTCCTTTCAGGTAGTTATAGACAGCAATAAGGTCACCCCTGAGCCTCCTCTTCTCCAGGCTGAACAACCCCAGCTCCCTCAGCCACTCCTCATTCCAGCATGTTGGAAGAGGACCCTGCTAGGATAACTCTGTGAGTGCCATCCAAAGAGCTGCTCACTTGTCCCTCTCTTCCCGCGCAGCAGGAAGGGCGCCATGATGGACAACCGGTTTGCTACAGCACTCGTGATCGCCTGTGTGCTCAGCCTCATCTCCACCATCTACATGGCAGCTTCCATAGGCACCGACTTCTGGTACGAGTACCACACCCTGTCCCCAGCTGAGAATGTTAGTGAAGCTGGTAGAAGCATCTGGGAGGAGTTTTTCAGCAAAGAGGCAGATGAGAAGACCTACACAGATGCGCTCTTCCGGTGCAACGGCACGGTTGGATTGTGGCGGAGGTGTATCACTGTACCCAAAAACTCTCACTGGTACAGCCCACCAGGTATCTCCAGAGCAATTAACACTTCCCTCACTTGCCTGGGGTGGTATGTGCTAACTTCCTCAGAACGTGTTTGTGCCACTTGGTTCCTCCAGAAGGCTTATTTCTAGCTTACATTTGGTTGGTTTGTTTAATAAAGGCAGTCCAGATTTGTAAAGAAGCAACTGGTAAAATGGTCTGTAGCTGTCAGTACTGCAGATTCTGGATTTGATGCATGATACTTGATCTAAATTTAGTCTTACACAGCTTGATCTTTATTTTACATCATCTGTCCAGCTGGTGATACAGTTATAGTTGCTCTACCAGTCACTTTCTTTCTAGGACAGATCTTGGGATCCAGCAGTGGAA
Source organism: Serilophus lunatus (assembly GCA_013399895.1). Taxonomy (NCBI): domain Eukaryota; kingdom Metazoa; phylum Chordata; class Aves; order Passeriformes; family Eurylaimidae; genus Serilophus; species Serilophus lunatus. Next base: position 299,256 of record VXBA01005938.1, read on the forward strand.
TAAAGATACTACTTTGTCAAGGAAGCACTTGCTCCTTGTAGCTAGACATTCGCTTTGGTGGCATGTCACACATATCCCACCTCTGCATCAGCACATTTTGCATAGGAATGGGTATGGACTGAAATATTTGTAATATTTTTCGCAATGGCTGGGGGGAAAAATGTGTGATAAACAATTATTTTAATTGCTTCACAGTAGATTTTGAGTACTTGTGTGTGTGAAGCCCTTCATTTTGAACCCTCTTAAAAATGTACTTTCAGCTACATTTTCTGGAGAAAAACCATGAAATTATTTTTTTTCTTCTCATAAAAATACTTACTTGGGAAGACATTTAAGCCATCTCTGCTCAGTAGTATTCTCAAAATAAAATCTAAGTGAGGCATAAAAAGGGAGAAACTGAGTGTTAAGAAGTAAATATTTCCTATTCTTTAAATAGTTCTTTCTGTCCCATTTTTGAATTAAATCTTTACTACAAGTCTACATTCTGCACACAGAGATAAGCACAGCTTATTTAAGGGACTCTGAGCACAGGAATATGTGGCAACACAGTTGAGTATCATATGCCACATTTCTTTCCCAGTCTGTCAAGCATGGAACAGTTCTGTGGATAAGGCAGGTAAGCTTGAAGGTACTGCATGTTTGAATGCTGTAATGACTAGCAACAAACATATGGTGCTAACTACATCATAGTAAGGCATCTACAGACCTGTTTTGAGACCTAATTTTTTCTTTCAAATGAAACTCTTGCAGAGCTTCCCAGCTCAAATGATTGGGAAAGGAGGATTTGAAAGTGGTGAGAGACAAGACATCCAGTGCTAACTTCTTCTTTTTTTTTCCCTCCCAGAAACTGATATGACTACAAACTGCATCAGTTTTTCCCTCTCTGATCAGTTTATGGAAAAGTACATAGAGCCTGGAAATCACAACAGTGGCACAGACTTGAATCGGACTTGTAAGTGTCTTTTGCCTTTGGCAGATGAACAAGTAGAATTAAAAAAACTGTGTTTCTGAAATGTAGTCACTAGTGAGGAAAGCTTCTGTGTCTTGTTCTGTATTCATTGTTTTTTACAGTAGGTCAAACTTTAAAAGGAAAATGTAGGTGTATTAGCAAAGGATTTGCTCGTGAATGCAGTACAGGAATTTAGGAGTTGACAAATTGAGTTCTTTCTACTTCGTTGGTATCTTTAGTCCTTTTTAGCTATGAATGTAGAATATCTGATGAAGCAGAAGCAGCACAGGTGGGAATGGAAGGTGGTGGAAGAAGATCAGTTTCTAGTACCTCTTCAGCAAAACTTGTCTTGTGTGTTTGTTTCAGATCTCTGGCGACTGCAGTTTCTCCTGCCCTTTGTCAGCATCGGCCTCATGTGCTTTGGGGCTCTGATTGGGCTCTGTGCTTGTGCCTGTCGCAGCCTCTACCCCGCCATTGCCACTGGAGTCCTGCATTTCCTAGCAGGTAGGTGTCCTGCCATCCTCCTCCAGAAGCTCCTGTGCCCACCAGGGCACAGCTCCAAGGGTGAGCTCATTGAGCTTTGCTGCTTCCTTCCCAGGGCTTTGCACGCTGGGCCTCGTGGGCTGCTATGTCGCTGGGATCGAGCTGCTCCACAAGAAGCTGCCTCTGCCTGACGACGTGAGGGGTGAATTTGGCTGGTCCTTCTGCCTCGCCTGTGTGTCAGCACCTCTGCAGTTTATGGCAGCTGCTCTTTTCATCTGGGCAGCTCGCACCAACAGGAAGGAATTCACCCTTCTCAAGGCATACCGTGTAGCATAAACGCTGCTGCCACAGTCTGGGGTTTCCATGTTAGAGCCTCCTCTCCCCCCAGCCCTTACTACTTTTTTCTTTTAGTCAGAATTTTATCAGGTACTGCATGCTTCTTGCCACTGGAGACAATTTAGCCTGCAGGCCCTGAAGACAAAGACCTCTGGGCTAAATGACCAAACTCAGCCAGAAGTCTGCAGAACTTGAACAGGTTTTTTTAATTGGGTTTTTTTTTAAGAATTGTTATTATTTTTTAAGCTTCATTTGGTTGTTGACAATTCCCCTTAGTTAGGTGTACATGCCCCTTCCTAATTTTATTACCCTGTCAGCCTGGAGGAAATAGAAGTGGTGTTGCAGGGTGGAAGAGAGATAGGAAAAGGTGCAGGCAGGCAAGAATAGGAACCTCAGTGCACAAATAATAAATAATCAGGAGCTGTCTGCTGTATGACTGAAGCAGGCAGTACCTACAGGGAGCACCCAGGAGACACAGGGGAACTCAGAAATACTGTAGCTAAACCAGTCTGTAGCTTAGCTCTGGGTCTCCTATTCTCACTACTTTGCTACGTCTTGTGGCATCTGCCAGAACTGCTGGAGACAGAGCAGCCAGCTCTAGGAGTGCCTGCACAGCACACCCTCCTGAGTGGAGGCTCTGCACTTGCTTCTGCCAAGGAGTGGGATAAGGTGGCCCTAGTGGAGCTCTGTCCTGCTCTAGCTACACTGCTTCCAGGACCCAGGCTAGTTTGGTATCTGCACTACATGTGACTGTGCACTCTAATCTTAACTTGTGGTGCTTTTGCTTGCTGTGAAATAAGGATTTCTTTTCTCCTGTTGAAAATTACCCCCTCACAAGTTTTTTGGTTCTAATTTGGTTTAGTGTATGTGTGTATATGTACATATATAAAGGTAACTTTTTTTAAATCTCACCTGTTTGTCCTATATAGCACACAACAGGGTTTTTTTAAAAGGTGCTGCTTTTTTCTCATCTTGCCCAAAACCTAATGTTTAAATGAAATAATAAGAATAAAAACTCAGAAATTTTCAGTGTTGCATAAATTTAGTGGGAGGGTGAGGGAATGATCTAAACTGAATTTTACCTGGGGGAAAGTAAAGCCAATGTGTAAATAATTCTCTGTTTTAAGGAGAATGTCACCAGAAACAAAGGTACTAGCTTGGGGTTTTTTAATTACATTTTTGGGCTTCTATTAATATTAAATTTTCTTCTGCTCATCACTGGGGGCACAACACCCCATAATTTTTTATTAGTAACAATTGCACATAGTTCTTTTAAATTATTGCAACTCTAGACAGACTGGGTGACATGCCATATCTAGAAAACAATGTTCCAAGACTAAACTTTAATTCTGAGGCCTTTACTCATTCTTACTTCATCGTTAATATAAGAAGTATCTATTAGGAGAAATAAATCATGGCAAAATGAATAAGTCTGCTATGGCAAGGATTCTGTGAGACACTTTGCCAGTGACACAAACCACAAGCATTTTTATCTCATGGCCGTTCTTCTATTTTGTTTTGTGCCTTTTTTTTCCCAGTAGGTGTTTCTACCCAGGCTGTGTTTGCTGGGTCAGCAAACAGCCCTTGTCATGATTTCTCTGAAGATCAGATATATCTGCTCCTATCTTTTTTTTTTTTTTTCTCTCAAGTGTGTGATAGGGATCAACCTACTTCTTTCATTATCATCACTGGAATCGTTACAAATTAAACGAGGATGATGATGATGATGACAACCAAGATACCTGAAAAAGCAGTGGCAGCCATTCAAAATAATCCTCTTTCTCCTTTTTCACTTTTCTTCCTTAAACAGCTTCTTCGCTTCTCTAGAATGTCTGGGCCAGTTATAACATGGTGAGAGGGGATGTGGTACTTTTGTGCAGTAACTGAGGATAAATCAAAATCTGTGCTGCTGATCTGTACTGATGTGAAGCTTTTTCAGAGCAATTATCTCTGACTTAGATAAGGCCTAACGGCTCAGCTTGTGGTGTTCCTCATTTGCCAGAATTACTAGGGCATGCAAGCCTCAGCTCGGGTCAAAAGGACTGAAGTTGTTATTCTGCAGTTTGGGAGGAAACACTGCTGGGGTTTTTATGTAGTACAGTTTGTGGGGTTTTGTCTTTTTCTTTCCGGAGCTGGCAGAATAATCGCATCGTGTGATTGTAATCAGCAATGGGAATCCTGTGCCCTCGCTCACTCTTCTTGTATCGGATTCTTCTTTTTCTGAAGTGTAAGTCTCAGTTTTCAAGTGTTAACTTTCTTGCTTCCAAAAGCGGGATTGTTAGGGGAGAAAAGGGAATGTTAGGGGTGCCATCAGTCCTCTCCTGATCATTTTAAGTATCAGCAATCCCAAGATTGCCTGCTTGTGTCTGTGCCCAAGATGAATGATTCTGGTTTTCTCTGCCCAGAAGTGAAGAAAAGAGGCTTTAATTGTGCCTTGATTTGGATCATTTTAACTCAAGTGAGGGTCACCTTTCAGGTTTGGTGAATTTTTTTCTGTTTCAGTGTTATGTAAAGATTTCTTCTTCAGAGTGGGTCTCGGTGAGAGGCAGATTTCACCCAGAACGGGGGCTGGCCTTGTGCATTGTTCAGGGTGGTGGATCTGTGTGTCACTATCTTGCCTTCTAACCATGTGCTTTGCTCAAGGTGTGAAGGGAGTACAGAGAGTTCTTGGACTCCTGGCTTGGGACCACTAAATGGCATTGTAGGACAGAACAAGAGAGGAGATACTGAAGATGGAGTAGTTCTGTAAAAGATGAATAAGTGCACTAACAGATAACGAGAGCTCTTGACCCAGTGGCACAGGCCCTTCATACTGTCAGAGCCTCATGCCGTGTTCAGAGGCAGCATGGTCAAGTGAGTGAATTCTCTTGTGCTTTAGGAGAAGCTCATAAAGGTGCTGTCCTCCAAATCTGAGGTGAGCAAGCTGCATTTGCCTTTTAAACATGCCTTTATATGACACTGTCCTCATTCACAGGCTTGAGTTTGTTTTCCTGACAACACTGTGAAACCTCTGGGAGAGAAGGACCAGCAGAAAGCTGCACACAGCAATATAATTTAGGTAGCAGCCTCTTATTTTTTTGCTCAAATTGATGTTTTCCCTTTTGTCTCCCCCTGTTCCAAACCATTCTGAGAAGGGACTGGTCAATGATGATTCAAAGAGGGAGTTTATTATTGTGGTTGTAAGGACAGTTCCTGCTGATACTAGAGGAGAGATCAATGACAATAGGAGAATAGTCCTCATTTTAATAAGCAGGATAAAGCAGACACCAAAAGTTGCTTTGTTGTATAAAGAGGACAGTTTTCCACTTAAAAAAGGAGTATGTTGTGAATGCAAGTGATAGGAGAGTTTTGAATGACCCAAGAGGATTTTCTAAATCTTGTGCCAAAAACTATGTGTGTTGATCTAGTTTTCCTTCTGGATCATGTGCTGGCCAAGTGGGCCTTCCCAGCTGGGTCTGTTGCAGTGTTTTTGCTTTAGTAATAATGGATCCTCATCGAAAATGATCTGAAGTGTTTTTTGAGAAAAGTTTGCATTGTTGGGGTTTTTTTGGTCGTTTTTTTCCCGTTCTTTGTCACTTAGTGTTGGCACCAAGTTATGCCCCACCTCACAGTCAGTTTCTTGCTCGTTCAGTGATTCAAGGCAATGACTTCTGAAAAGCTCTTTCCCACTCTCCAGCCATATGTGTATTCAGCCAGCACCTGCTATTCAAAGGAAATCCTAAAATGTCAGCAGCTTGTCCTTGGTACATCTGGGGCTGATTGTCCCACCCCATCTGTGTGTATTTCCTCCTTGAGTGGATTTTTTGTCTCAACAGAGAGGAAAACATCTTGAAGCTGCTTTTTTTTTTTTTTTCTTTTCCCATTTCCTCAGGAATAGTTACAGTTCATGCTATAGAACTTCTTTATAATCTGGTTTCTAATAGGAAAGGATCAAAAGTTTTCATGTTTACTGCTAACTCTTCTACTGCTGTAGAATATTACCCTATACTTTTTAAATTAGCTTTCAGGACTACAGAGTGCAAAATGAAGCCTTAGTTCAAGTTGCAGGTCAGACATGTGGCAGTGGGAGCATGGATGCTCCATACTGGAAGACTACATAGTTGTCTGGATATGGCAATGACAGCCACATGCAAAAATTAACACTTAACTGCTCACTGATATGTGCCAAGCCTTTATACAATCTGATGAGCACTGAAAAAAATCTGTAAGTAATAATGTATTCTGCTCCTCTGTTTCCTCTTCCCTTCTAAAATCACCCTCTTTAAGAATAACTATGGGGACAGTGTTTTATTTGTTGATCCAGTTAGAGCAATGAGTGTCAGATGTGTCTGCTCCATACTTTCTGTGTTCAGACAAGGGTGAAGATGATGATTGATGAACCTTTGCAGAGGTTCAAAGCATCTCTCTAGCCTGGGGTTGTCCAGGGGAAGATTGGAAATCTTCAAGAAAGCTAGAGCCTTTTGTTTAATGAAAATTATTATTTAACCAGAATCCTAAAAAAAAAATTAGGAATTTTTTAATAGTGTTTTTTTCCTGCTTTTTCGTGTCTTTCATGTGTCTCTTTTAAACTGTGTCTTATATTAAAAGGTTTTTGAATATGGTATTTTTTAGATTGTTGTTTGCCCATGGAAGCTCAGCCAAGGGGAGTTGCATTAGCTCTGTTAGTATTGAGTGTCCTTTACTGTGGGTCAGGCGAGTGTGATTAGAGCCTTCCCCAGCAGTGTCCAACTGTGATGTGCCATCACAGTGTATGTGCTCTTGCACTGAGCTACAGAATCACCACTGCAGTGAATTGTGATTTATTTTTTTTTTCTTCCTCTGAGGCCAAGTACAGCTTGTACCTATAGCTAATTTGATTTTTTTGTGAGATTTCTTTGCAGAGCCAGGTAGCTGACACTGTTGGCTAAGTGACCATGGTGATACCTTTTTACATTAAATGGTTTCTATGTAAATTCACTGAGAACCTCCCTCATTTTCCAGAGGATTTACCTGTGACAAACACATGTAAGAGCACCAAAGCTGACCACCAGGTGTTTACACTGATATTGATTTCATTGTTGATTGTTAGTCACCAGGTTGGTGTGTTTCGGAGTGCTGCCAGGGTGATACTGGGAGTGTACTGGAGAGTGGCACTGCAGAGCCGGTGCTCATTTTCTGTGATGTCTCAGCTCTGCCAGAGCCTTCCTGCCTGCTGGTGATTTTGATAGCAGATGCTGGATAACTGGTTCCACAGTCCCTCCAAATCCTTCCTGTGTCTCAGCCCTGTGCTAGACCGTGCTCACCCCACTGCTAATTCTCTAATTTAAACAAACTGCTTGTGCGGGTGATGTTGCGGTCCCAGTGACTTTACTCATTTCTCCAGCTGTCATTAAATTGCTTTGATCGAGAAAGGGGTGCGGTTCGTCTTCACCACAAATCAGCCCTGCTTTCTGTGTGCTTTCTGGGACAGTTGCAGTAGTTTCTTTTGCAGACAAAGCCCTTTTGTCCTGCGCTGAAGTGACCCATTTAACGAGCTGTCTTTGATTTGCATTTTGATGTTTACTTCCACACAACACAAAACAACAGCAGTGGTTGTGTAAAGCCTCCTTGTCTGCCCGGTGCTGGAACTGCTCGGGTTCGGTTAGAGGTCTTGGAGTTCTGGGAAGTGGGTGACCATCCACAAATGACGAGAATGTCACGAGTGGTATCAGTGGCAGGATGCTGCTGCCAGTCGTCCCAGCTTCCCAGTGCTGAACTGGGAGGTGAGGCAGGAGGAACTGGTGAGCAGGCACAGGCTGCAGTGGGAAATGAGCAGTCCTTGAGAGTGGGTCCCATGTTCTGGAGCAGCTTCACTGTTCTGCCTGAGCCAGTGCAGACCTGCCTGGGACCAGCACACAGATAACTCTGTCAATCATGTGAGGGACAGAAAGGACCATACTCCCTGATTTCCCCTGTGCACCGGAGGTTGAAGTGGAGGCTGTGGCAACCAGGGCTGTCCCTACAGGGAGCACAAGGAAGTGTATAGCATCACTGGGACAGGAAGCCAAACCTGTTTTGCAGCAAAGTGTGCTTTACCTTCAGCCACCTTTGTGAACTGATAGGAGTGTCATCACCCAGGCAATAACTTGATCCCCTTCTGTGTCTTCTTGCTTCCTTCTCCCAGCTCCTGCACTGATTGTCCCCACTCCATTCTCTCTCTTTCATAGCCTCTTTTACCACAATAAATAAACTAGCTACTCACTTTAGAGGCACTTTGGGCCATACTTGGAGGACCTGAAATCCCATTACACGCCCGGTTGGGCGCGTCTGGAAGCCTAGTCAGAGGAACATGTTAGGGCATGCAACTCTGGCCATGAATGCCTTTAATGCACTGGCACTCTATTTAAAATGGCCTGAGTGCTGTTGGCTTTGCTCTGCCAGGTGCTCAGTTTACAGTTTAAAGCTCTCTACATCCAATGTTTACACAGTGAGAAATAAGACCTTAATTTGCAGTAAAAGATTTACATAGTACAGTCTAGGCTGTCAGCTTCTCTTATGCTCCCTACCCTGGGTCATCTTCACCCCAGGAGATGCCAGTAGAGAGCTGATAGCTTCTTGATACATGGTCATTGTGTTCAACAAGCTGGCCAGGAAACAGGGATCAACTGCTGGAGCAGTAAATAAAACTGCTATGCTGCTGTCATGCACAATGCAAAGATTCTGATCTATAGGTAAAGACCGTATGTGGGGAATGTTTTTCCACATTTTTCTGAGGCTGTGTCATATATTTAGCTTGGGTTTTTCCTTTATTGCCAGTAATTTTTAGATTAACTGCTAGGGTTTCTAGAAATTATGGAAGTCACCTTTGTCTTCAAGGATTACAAGCTCCCAACCCAACAGAAAATTAGGAGGGTTTGTTAGTTGAAGCAGTGAGAAGTAAGTGGACAAAGAAAGTCAATGAAGATTCACGAAGATGAATTTCAGACAAAGGTAGTAACTTAGGGTATGCATAAAAAATGCAGGAAATAATTGTTCTTCACTTGAGCGTATTCAGCCTTGGCTGAGGTGTGTTGAAGTTGTAGATAGCTGGGGGGGGATCCCGAGGGGAGTGAACAGCACCTCTGCAATTTTTCAAAACTCTTTACAAGATAGAGAGTAACTGATGGTTATCTAGAAGGAAGGACACTTTGGGTGGGGCAAGTAATGTTTTTTACAAAGGGAATTGATACAGAAAATGCCTAGTAGTTTTCCACATCCACTAGTGATTGGGCAAGACCAGCTTAGTTTGTAGTAAAGGAGATACCAAAAGATACCATTTCTGAGGGACTGTCTTGGCTTAATCTGTTGCAGAATTATTTATGAACTACAAATAACCAAAATTGGTAGTTGAACATGAACCCTCAAATGACAGTTGTGAATTACAGTGAAGATTCGGTTACTTATTTTACCTGAGACATTGGCTCCAGATATGTTCCAAAAAGTCGAGTTACATTGGTTTTTTCCTAAAATTTTTTATTATATTTGTTTGGAATATATTTAATGTTGGACTTATTTAATCTAGCTTCTCAGAGAGACAAACCTGAGGAAACTATATATTTAGGGCTATTATCTTTCCTTTTATTTCTTTAGAATTTATTTTCCAGTCCAAGACAGGGTTGCTGAAATACTGATTCTGTTTCCTATAAAGGAGCCTCATAGAGGGACTCTGTTAGTGCCCCCACTGCATCACCATCTGAGTGCTTACCAAGCAAGAACAGCCCTTTGTCTAGATTATGGCTCATTATCATCTTACTCTTCTTTTTTAATCAGTGAGGTTGCTGTTGTACTATTAATGGGAGGTATTAGGTTTCTGGACCTTTAGGTGATTTTGCAAGTCCTGAATGAAACACAGTGGGGCTTGCTCCTGGATTTAGAACAAACAAAAGAGTAGCTTTGAAATCCCTCACCCACATGAGTGATGCCATTCAGATCTATTCTGCAAAATTCACAGTAATTTGTAATTGTTTTGAACCTTGGTGCAGCTTTTTAAGAAAGTCTTGTTTGGTGTAATGAAGAAGCACTGATTCAGTCTACACGATACATCTCACCATATTCTTGTCCCATTTACAGCATTTCCTGTAGGGGTAAAATGAGACCACATATATTATTTGTAGCCCAGAAATGCTGTCTCCTAGACATGGATGAAGCAGTTCATATGGAATTACATTACAAATTTGTGACAAATAGCAGAATAAGGCCAGATGTTTGATATGCAGTGAGTCTTCTTTTCGATGTTTGTTACTCTGAGTCAGGCTGAAATGAAAGTGATTAAAAGAAAGCATCAGAAATTAGAGGTGGCAGAGAACTTGACAAAAGCAAAGTTGGGAAAATAAGTCTGAACTACAAATAATAAAGTTGATATTCCTTCTGGCCTTTCGGGAAAGCAGACAGCTTCATAACTAGTGACACAGAACTACTCATCAGCTGTTTCTCCACAAACTTCTTGGAATTTACCTCTCAAAATGAGGTTTGTTAAGCAATATTACTTCCTTGTCACAGATTTCTCTTAAGCCACATTTCTCTTTCAAATAGGAAATACTTGTTTCTCGTCATCCTGTTCACTTCGTTCTCATCATATTGTTCTTCCAACAATAAATTCTGCCCTCTCTGATGTCATTATGTTTCATCAGAGATGCCTCATTCTTGAACTCCACTTTGTTCTTGGTATCTTTATTTTTTAATGAAAGTTCTTTCTAAGTGTGACTGTCTTCTCTCAGATGAGTTCTTTGAATTGTTTCCAGCTCATGTTATCGAACGCTGCACAAATCTTCTCATAGTGACAAAATTTACCAAACAAGAAGAGAACATTAAAATCATGTGCAGGTAAGCCCACGGAAAGAAGAGCCAGGCCAATGGGAAATGATCAAATTTGAAGAGAGTTTCTAGCATCTCAGTGTGACACTGTTGGGCATTTTGTGCTCTGTGGGTATATGAAGCTGATGTAGCAGGTTTCATGTTCAACATTTAGAAGGAAATGCTGTGAATTCAACTCTAGTATGACCAGTTCACACATTTAAGGGCTTTAAATAAAAATCTAAGATTTTACTGTTAGATGTTACTTTTATAACATTAGTCTTGCCCTAAATCTTACAGAAAAATAAGGAGAAACTGTGAGACTTCGTTGCTTGACTAGTCAGGGGTATAGGGAATTTGTTTTGAAACCACATTGTGGTTTTCAGCTTCTGGGGTTTTCCTTGTTTCGAGGTTTTTGTTTTTGAGGCAAAGAAAATCTTAGTAAGAGAACTGTCTCCTCAGACATCACTGCACCAACACGTTTAATCTCTAGGATTAAGTTGCATTGTAGATGTCAAGAGTGCTTTGAGGTTGATAAATTTACCCTGTCTGAGGCATTATCCTATGTTGGCGAAGGGAAAGTGGCAGCCAGTTGAACATTTCCAATCCCTACCTTTTCATGAAGCACCCTGCCATTAACCTGTTAATATCAGGCTTCCAGTTAAAGTTCTGTATGATGGTACAGAGACAGTTGAGCAAATAGCACAACAGAGCCCTGAGTATACAAGTTAACAGACATGGACAAAATAGCAGGCTTGACACCTCTCACCATGTATAGGTAGCAAGCAATCCAAATTCAGAAATTTTATTACCCGAGTACAGTAATTATAACCAGAAAAAGTATGCAGAGAAGAAAATGAAAGAAAAACTTTCAAAGAAAATAAGCCATGACTCAGAAAACAAGATTTTGGTTGTATCTGGCCTTAACATAATGCCAATAAGCAAAAATTAATTCAGCAGTAGTCTCAGAAAAAATACTCGCTGTACAAACAGGAAACAAAGCACCAAACACATAATTTGGCAGTGGTTGAAATGTGTGAAAGCGTGCTCAGTGCTGTGCAAGAGAGGATAGCAAACTTGCCGAGCCAAATTTAAACTAAACAGTGGACTAACTATCACTCTGCCAGGGAAAGCCAAACTGCTGTGCCAAGGAAAATATAAAGGTTGAAATATCAGGGAATATAGAGATTACTGAGAATTGTGTTTTGATTGATGGATGTATTTATTTACAGTTAAACTTGCTAAAGAAGTGGCAAGTGATGCCCTTAGTAGAGCTACAGACAAAACAATTGCTACTGAAAGAGCATGTGTGCAATTTTGGCTTTTCTCTAGCAAAGCTTCAGAAAAATTCAATGTTTTGGAAGGAAAATAAGTAACATCTTTCGGTTAAGTTATTCCAAGAATTAGACATGCATCACTCCGTCCTGCAGAGCTTTACAGAGTTCTTTTTGAAGGAAAAAAAAGAATTACAGTAACCTGTATTTCTAAAATAATAGAAGAAATTGGGCAGATAAAATCCTTGTCCTGAAGTACATGAAGCCAAGTAACCGACTGGCCAGTCAGCCTTGCCTCAGACTCCAGCAAGGTAAAGGAACGCCTCATTCTGGAGGCTCTCTGTTTACATGGATGAGAAGAAGGAGATCAGGAGTAGTCTACTAAAGACTGACCAACCTGATTTCCTTCTATGATGAAGCAGCTACCTGTATGGATGAGGGGAGAGCAGTGGATATTGTCTACCTCAACTTCAGCAAGTCTTTCAGCACAGTCTCTCTCCACATCCTCCTAAGCAAACTCGGGAAGTGCGGTTAAGAATAACCTCAGGCACAGGTACAGGCTCTGGGCTGACATCTGGAAAGCAGCTCTATGGAGATGGACCTGAGGGTGGGTAACAAGGTGTCCATGAGCCAGCAGTGCCCTTGTGACCAAGAATGCCAATGGTATCCTGGGGTGCATTAGGAAGAGCATTTGGTTGAGGGAGGTGATCCTTCCCCTCTGCTCAGCCCCAGTGAGGCCACATCTGGAATGCTGTGTCCAGTTTGGGGCACAGGAAATTCAAACTGAACATGAGGAAGAACTTCTTTACTACGCAGGTGACCCCACACTGGAACAGGTTGTCCAGAGAGGGTGTGGAGTCTCCCTCACTGGAGATATTCAAAAACTGTCTGGACACAATCCTGTGCCAGGTGCTCTGGGATGACCCTGACTGAGCAGAGAGGTTGGACCAGATGACTCACTGTGGTGCCTTCCAGTCTCACCCGTTCTGTGATTCTGTGAAAACTCAGGCAAGATGCGTGTTTGCCTACATTCAAACAATTTAAACAAAACATCCTAAAGAATTGACTGCTGGATGCATGCAGTGAAAGAAATATCATCTGTTTTGGGGAAAAGTCATGATTTTCTTACGATTTAGTGCCAAAAATGAATATCAGAAATTTGGATAGAGCACTCCCTACCACATTACAAACATTAGTTACAGAACAGAGGGGCTGAGAATGCCCCTGAGGACCTAATCTATGGAATACATGAACCCTCACAGCGTAGTAGCTGTTAAATTAGAATGTCATCTACCTGGAAATTTTTTATGACTGTGAGGACACCTGGTTGAATTATTCTTGCATGTCCTAGAAGCAGCCAACAAAGCAAAACTAAAATGTTTGAGGAGTAAGTGCAACAGCATACATAGCAGACCTGCTCATCACCAGGCTCTGTGACACAAGGCTGGAAAAGTCCTCACAAAAAAGCCCTTGTCTGTAGCTCTTGTCATATTGTAATATGCTGCCTGCCCAAAAGAAGAATTTGAGAACCAAAGGCATCTCTGTCCTTGGTCCAACAGGAGTAAGAGTAAATACCAGCTGAATCACCTCTGAGCTAATTTCCAGGGAGAAACCATGGAGAAACTGCGAGTAAGCAAAAAAGTGGGATGAGCTTTACTAGTGTTCACACTTGTTTTTCTGACTGGAGAAAAGAGAAGCCTCATCTTCTCACGTGACCCAAGCTATCACTATGGATTGCACATTCAATATAGCATCACTTATGAAGATACTGAGACCTTCAATAAGTCTTGCGTCAGAAAGCTCAGGAGCTGATTGCAACACATATCAGAGCTGTCCAGAATGAGAAGGATGCCTTCAGGCAGACACAAATGCTGCTTACTGTGAAAATATGGCTGTGATAGAGATCAGGGACTTGATGTCCAGTGGGATATGTAGATGCAAAAAGAGACAAAGAAAATACACAATTTCCAAACGTACAATGGAGCCAAGCAGGAAGGGTGAGCGGCTTGACTGTGAGAAAATGCACTGAAGTAGAACATAGCCATTTTAACCAGAGCTATACAGAGTTGACCTGCTCTTTGCTGCCCAGCATAGGTGGCCATACACCCAACATTAATTTACCCACTTCTTTATCATTGCAGATTTTTTCCTGTTAACTATACAAACATTCTTATTGCAAATGGTTTCTTAGTGTGCTGGGAACTGGATGAACTCCTGAACTCTCAAGTGGTGACTGACATCTATGAAGTGATAAGGCATTTCATCAGGCACAGACTGCTATCTCATTCCAGCACCTCACAACCAACAGCATAACAGCATTCTAATCATATATTGATGCTTAAAATTGTAAATACACTATCTGTGTTCTTCAATGTGATCTCTACTGTAAGTACTATGACTAGTATGAGAAACAGGTAAGTGAGCCAGGTAAAAGTTGAAAATTTCCTTTATTTGTAAGCAGAAGACTACATGAAGTCATAATCAAAATGCCTCATTAGGGTTAGTTGCTGAATATAAAAGAAGAAACTTTACTGAGAACTGAGATTTTTATGGGACTGGGAGGCTCCTGTGTTGACAGTTCCTTGCTGTGTCCCAAGCAATGTGGTTGCACAAGGCACTGAGCTCTTCAGCATTCAGAGCACAGCAGCATCCAGCCCTCATGTAACCTGTCCTTGGGCACAAAGGTACTGGCTTTGATCAGATAATCCCTTGTTGTGTATAGGAGGAAAGGAATGGCACTGTGGGACCACCAATGTGGTCATTTACCCACAACAAGCACAAAGCCTGAAGAGTAATGTAACACAGGCAGAGGCCCTCAGCTTTGGGCTGGACAGACAGGAAAGAAACACAAACCCACTAGGTGACCACAGTGACCAGCTCAGAGCGTTGCCATCCCAGGAGAACAAATTGCTGAGCCATCTCCTCTCTTCCTCCTAAGGGGTGGAGCTCCTTTCACTGTCCTGATGTTTTTTCCTTTTCTTCTTTTTTTCCAAACCTTTTAATGTACTAAGTATGGAACTCCTAAGACAGCAGTTTCCACAGTAGTGAAGAGGTAGTGAGTGAGTCATGTAACAAAACAGGGTAGCAGTAGCAAATATGAGTGTTGGTGCAGGTGTGTATATATGTTTATAAAGAGAGAGGCTTAGAAGAGCCTGTAAGAGGATGTAAACTATGTAAGTTACAGCATTTGAACTTGGGCTTGGTCATTCAGACTGTGATTGTGGAAATAGTAAAGAGGGTTTCTATGGTGTTTTAATCAATGTAAGCTTAATCATATGTCTGTGTGTGTGTTAATGAAGCCCTGGTCGGATGAACAGCAGAGGGATTCCAGGAACGCTTAAAAGCTTGCTGTCGTGGTTTCACTTGCCATATGCAGCATTGGTTCATATCAAGAAAAGAGAGCAGCTAAACCTGTGTTCTCCAGTGTCTCCTCTAGTATATTTATAACAGTAACCTTGAGCTCATGGCCAACCTTCAGGAAGGCCACAGAAAAGCAGATGGCGAATCATCATAGTAGTATGTTCAGGGAATGATTTCACATTTCCTATAGGAGTAGCAACAACACCTAAAATTTAGCCCATTATTGACTTTATACACTCATAGAGGAAACATAAAAGACACTGGTCTGTACACTCAGTGCATACTAATACAGTAATCTGAATAATGGAGCAGAGGTATTGTAACATATATTCTCTTTTCTTCAGGAGATCTCTAATTGCCCATCCTCTTAAAATAGGAAGATTCAGAGCTTCCAAGTGCTCCATGACCTAAACAGGACCAACTGATGTTATGAATGGAAGCCTTTAATAAAAAATTGATTTTTCTTCTCTTGGTACCTGAGGCTTAAGACAGTACCAGCGTGAATCTTCAAGCTATTTATGGTGTTGTAGGTGAAATTAGTAGGTTGGGACAAAAAGTGGAAGGAGAGAGGTACGAGATGGCAAGTGTAAAAACAAGGAAAACTTTTAGCCATTGCAAAAAAGGAAAAGGAAACCTGAAAAATGGGGAACTGAGAAGCTAAAGCAGACAGTGCATAGCAGACTACACAGATAGGCAGCACTGGAATATACTGGCAGAGTTGAGTGAGGATAGTGGTCTAGAGTTATTGGGGTTGAAATGTACTTGCAAAGGTGAAATAAGAATTTTATGTGTTCCTGATCTGTATTACACCTTCCCCACCCAGGCCATCCCTTCCTCTGGCTCTCAGAAGATCTATGAACACACCTCTGTTTGCATTATCTTTACAATCAGAAATGAAAAATATAACTTTGCTCTGTTGAGGACTGGCTGTGAACTTAAACAATAGACTTCAAACACAGACACCTCAAAACAAGTATTTTAGTGAGCTTCAGTGTCTGGATAAGAATCATGAGTCTTGGTGTCACCGGTCTTCCAGGTTTGTCTCTAAAAGGAGTTCATGTTAAATGGACACAGACATTTACGTTAATCCTTCTTCTTCAAGGAACCCAGAGGCGTTTCAGGAGCTTGTCTAGAATATCAGATTGCATGTTCATCTCCATCTCTGTGTGTGTGGTCCCTAGATCTCCTATTGGATGAAGTAGCTGAAGGTCTTGGTGGATCTCATAGACTAAGCAGCTTTGAGAGGGTGCCAATATTTATTTTTTCAGCCTGTTCCCATTTTAAGTACTTTAATCCTGGTAATGTTGCCATATATCCTTTCCTCTAAGTGTCAACAGGCTCAGCTGAAAGTGTATGCCTGTTTTTCACTACAGGCAGTGCTCAATGTGGCTCCAAGGAGATGCACTTTTCCATGGTTTGTATTGACAACAGTATCCTCAGGTGCTGGTGGCAGCAGGTTCCACACTAGCAGAGCATGCTGTGTTTCTGATTCCTTGCTATCTGTGGCCAAGAGACTTTGACTACAGTCTTGAAAACATCTTTAGAGCATGGCTCCATTGCCCTGACAGTTGCAGTAGGTTATGTGATGTCCACCAAAGCCCAACAGTTTCTGAAGAACACAAGAACCTCTCCATTCCTGAGTGAGCCTATCCCTCAGGTGGCAGGATGGCTGCTTGGTCTACAGCAAAAGAGGTGGAACAAACTAGGAAATGGACACTTCTGAAGGTCTCAGCATGGGAGATAATGTCGCTAACACTTGGGAGAAGACTGTTAAAATCAGAAAACCTTGAAATTTACAATGACAAGAGGAGGCAGGCAGGGCCTGTCCCTGCCTGCAGTGGCTGCACAACAAGAGGACACCTGCACCGCATCTCCCTTCTGTGGTGGCATCTCCTCTCCCCATGGCTTGTGGAAGGGATGTGTGAAGGGATGTGACTCTGGGTTTCATGTGTAATGCCCAGAGCTTGAGCCGTAGCAGATCCTCATGAAAGCTGGATGGAAGTGGGGTGGTGTAGCTCTTCTCTTAGCACGTGGCCTACAATGTTTACCCAACATTCAGCAATGCTAATAAGGAAGGAGCTGCTACTCCCTCAGCATATCACATTACCCCCCTGCTTCAACAATCCATCATTTCCTGGCTTAAGTCAACTCCCCCTGCCTTCCCTCCAGCAGTGTTATAGACCATAAGGTCCATTCTTCATGGGAGAAGTTCAAAAAAGTATGCAGAAAGGGGAACATTATATGTAGAAATTACTTTAGAGGGGAAGGTCTCCCACCATCAGTTCAGGAGACAGTGCCTTCTGAGACTGTGCTGGGAGAAAACTGTGACATTGAAAGCCTGAGAGCAGTGGCCTTTCTCCTTTTTCAGCTAAGAGGGGAATGTGGGTGTGACTATCAACAGAAGCAGGCACTAACTTTGAAAGGGTGCTGAAGGCTGGAGCCATCCAGCTTCACTGTTGAGAAATGACACCATGAAGATGAGACCAGTGCACAGCAGCAGTGAAGCTCAAGGAGGTACACACTGGACATCCTGAAATCAGAAGCCACTTGAAAACTCCTTTTGGGGCTGTAAATAATATTAATAATTTTGTCTTTCCTCATCAAAGTCTGACTGGGCTGTATCAGCACTAAAGTATGTACAGCCCTTCCATGCAAGTCAATATTAAACAAGACTGTTTGTTTATTTTATTGATACATAAACTCTGAAACTGGTTATGTCACCACAAATCACGTGGCAGGCTTAAAGTTATTTGTCTTCCTCTGGACAGGTAATATGAATTTTTTTTCCCTTTAGAACTGATTTTCTCTTCTAAATCTGACTACTCAAACTGTCTTTCTGTATCCTTTAGTCTCTTGAGTCCTACAAACCAGTCTTGGAGGGGCAGATCTGGTGCTGCAAGAAAGTTTACCTGCTCCTCATAGGAAAAACACTTGACATGGCAGCAAAAGCATCATTGCTTCTGCTGGTGCTGAGCAGAGACCTCTTCTTGGGGTTGGCAGTGACATCTGCAGAGGAATCTGGGTATTTCGTTTGAGGAAGAACATCCTCTGTGAGATGAAGAACAAACAGTTCTGACATCTTGAACTGCATTGGATAAACATTGTTAAAAACTGCAGAGTCCTTACAAATTTCTTCTCCCCTTTAAGTGAAGACTTCTCTCCAATATTATCTTTCAACAAGTCCAAGAGTATGATGCAGTATTATTCCTGAAGGCCAGCTGGTTTGGGAACTCTGCTTTCAATAGGGCTAGTTTATCTGAAGAAACAGGTCTCACACAAGTGACTTGAGGCTCAAAGTAAGTTTATTTTGCCTGCAGTTGTGGACAGACAGTAATCTGTATAGCTGAGTTTGATAGATGTTATCCAACAGCCTCATGTGCTGCCTCTTGTCACTAGTGAGAAATGGAGCTCAAGCAGGTAACATGCAAAATGCACATGAAGGAGTGGGACCACAAAATGCATTTTGTTTCCCTAAACAGTAATAAAAATGCCCTCATGATCCCAGTGCACTTGACATAACATAGTAAGAACATGATTATCACTTAATGCGATTTAATAAATTTGCCAATTAACTTAGGCAACAGTTACCAGTACTTGCCCAGATAAATAACAAACTTGACCAATCAGTGGTGTGAAAGAATAACAAGGAAGCAACACATTAATTTTGCTTTCCACTTTAAGGTTGAATTTGGTCATCCCTCCCTAATACTTTGCAAAAGCCTTCTTCAAACACTGCAGATACATTTGGCTATGAAAGGAGTCTGTATTTCTTTGGTTTGTATTTGTTGCTGAAAGGGAGGCAAAAAACTCATCTATTATTTGAGGGGCTGTGAGAATTGGAAGAATAGAATTAATTTGTGATCTGAAACTTTATAATGTGTTTTTTGATCAGGTTTATAATTCAACAAGACTTGGAAAGCACAAGATTAAATGTCGGTTCTCAAATCCAAATGAGCGATAAATCCAAGTCATAAGAGTAGACACTTTCAGCCCTTGGAAGCAGTTCCCAGGCTTGGGAACCCAAGGAATCCTATAAAGCAACTGTAGAGGTTCTTCACAACTCCCTCTTGGTCCCCACTTAAGAACAGAGCATGCCAGGTACTTACCAGGGGTGGCACTTGATCTAACACGGCGTGTGGTTCAGCCAGGCCCCCCTCAGTGTTTCAAAGCCTGACTTCTTTGCACTTCTCACAGGACCTATATCCACAGAGCCATTTATCACATCCACCCTCCAGCATCCTCCTTCCGCAAACTGATGATCTTAAGGTTGAACATTTGCCAACAACAGCTTACATAAATACCAACCCCAAGCACAAGTGCAGGCTGGGTGGAAAGAAGCCCTGAGGAGAAGGACTTGGGGGTGTTAGTGGGCAGGAAGGTTGGCATGACCCATCGATGTGTGTCTGCAACCCAGAAAGCCAAATGTGTCCTGAGCTGCCTCAAAAGCAGTGTGGCCAGCAGGTTGAGAGAGGTGATTCTCCTCCTCTGCTCTGCTCTCCAGGGAGATTTTATAGCATCTCTCAGTAACTAAAGGGGGCTGTCAAGAGCTGAAGAGAGACTTGTTACAAGGGCATAGTGACAGGACAAGGGGGAATGGCTTTAAACTAAAGGATGATTGATTTAGATTAAATATTAGGAAGGAAATCATTACTGTGAGGGTGGTGAGGCACTGCAACAGGTTGCCTAGAGAAGTGGTGGATGTCCTATCCCTGAAAGTGCTCTAAGCCAGGTTGGGTGAGGCTTGGAGCAACCTGATCTGTTGAAAGGTGTCCCTGCCCATGGCAAGGGGTTGGAACTAGATGGGGACCTTTAAGGTCCCTTCCAACCCAAACCATTCCATGATTCTGTATGATGTGGCATTATTACCTGAGTAAATGAATAGAGTAAATGAATGGAGTTTCCAGAGGTGGAAGTGTAAGCCATGCAGCTCCTCCTGAGCCCCTCTGAGGTAGTGTAGGAGCCAGGGCAGGGAGCATCTGGGTGAATGGTGTGCTTGCCCTGTCCTCCCTCCAGCTGCCAGCACGTGGCCCATCACGGGGGTGGTGTCAGGCAGGAAATTTCAGGCTTGTAATTGTAATGAGATTTACACAGTTGTGCTGTTTCGTTTGCCCTGTATGAAAGGCACCCGTTATATACTGTATCTTGAAAACTTGCTTGGCAAAGAGTGCCAGCAGCTGCACTGGGGCAGGTCTCAGCAGAAGGAAGCCCCATAAACGAATTGATGATGACCTTTGATTGAAGTAGCAATATTTAGCAAGCAAATATTCAAACCCATGCCATTAAAAAGGGAAGCACAGCTTTGCCATGGAAAACTTGGGTAAGGAATGCAGCTGAGATAGGCCTGGACTGTGCAAGGAAAGGGGCAAGCAGCCTTCTTCTCCTCCTCTTCCTCTCCCAGCAGAGCAGCCCACCCTGACCATCACGCCCACACCAGGGAAGGGGCAGATTCTTAGACCATAACAAGGTGGGTCGCTGCTGCACCAAGAAAGGCAGGAGTTTTAAAGCTGTGTCAAGCCCAAAGGCAAAATAACTGTGGCCATCCATCCTGCCCACATTGTCTGTGACCCCGCACCAGCAGAGGCTGTGCAATGGAGAGGACACCTTCCAATCCAGCTGCCTGCTGTGAACAGAGCTGGCACCAGCTGCTGGTCTTCTACCTGGCTGGCAGCCATATACTGATGAGTCTTCAAGAAATCAGTTGGTGTTGGTCAGGTGCAGTAACAGGCCAAGAGGGTATTTTTCCCTCAGGGTGGTGCAGAATTAGTTCTGTCGGTCAGTTTATAATTAGGTGCTTGCACTTAACAGTATTCTTTCTGTTGGATTTTTATAGTTTTCTCTCTTCTTTTTTAAACATGAAAAATAATCGGTCTTAAAATAAAATAATTTTTTAAAAAATACCCCGGAAAGTGGTCTATAAAAAGAGAAAATCCTTGCCAGAGGGATGCCACAGCAGCGAGCCCAAGCCACAGAAAGCCCGGTTGAAGGCTTCCCTTTTCCGCAGCTACTCAGAGGTTAACCAGGGTCTGTAAGCAAACAGCTTAAAGAAGGAGCCCGGCTTACAGCCTGGGTGCCTTGGGCTGTCCCAGAGGCTACCAGCCTAATGCCCTTCCAGCAGCCCCTCCCTGCCAAGGTGATGCTGGGCAAACAGAGCCAGCCCTCGCCCTCTCCCCACGCAGCAAGGAGCCTCCTGCGGGGACGGACTGGACCCGAGCTGGGGCTCAGGGACATCGCAGAAGAGGGTGTTTCACTTCAGACGGGCGTAGAGCCATGTATATATAAACCCTGGAGCAGCAGCCCGGGAGGATTGTTTAGCACAACCACACCTCGGCTCATTTGGCAGCACGGCAAAGCGCTGCCGGGAGTCCCGGTGGCTGAACCCCGAGGTGCACGAGTGTGGAAGTGACCTGCCCATGGGCTCCCGCCGGCTGCTGATACTGATGCTGCTTCAGGCAGGTGAGTACCACCTCCCAGTCCCTCTGCCCTGCCCTGACTCCCCCCTGTCTGGGGACAGCCTCTCCCCTTGCCATCACCTCAGTGTGATTTGACCAAGTGAGAAAAAGAAGAGCACTAGACAATTTTCAACGTTACAGTGAGTGTCTGTTTAAGCGAGCTGCTTGCCCGCTTCACTTCCCAGCCCCAGCTATGGTTTGCGTAGGTGGAGCTGTATAAACACAGGTCATTTTCTTTTTTAATAGTTTTTTGCTATAGAGTTGTTAGTGTCCATGTTTCATAAAAATACCTTCTTTTTATACCAGTGACCAGTAAGCAGTTTTCAATTAATCTGAATTTAAAATAATTTTTTATAAGCCTGTTTATAAAAGCCAGAAATGACATAAAGCTCCTGCACACAGAGGAGACATGACACTAAACTGGCAGGTCTGAGGTTATACCTGCAGTAGAGTTTTAAAACAAAAAAACCCACCCCAAAACTCTGCTTTAATCTACAGCAAAGGCTGTCAGATTAAACAGGACATAGAAAGTGTAAGTTGTCAGATCCACCTCTGCTCACGTCTCTGCAGGTATGTTCTTCACTAAGTGCTCTGTTAGTAGTGTAACTAATGACTGGACATGCTCCTGATGGGAGATGTGGCTCAATGCAGCTGCTGTGGAGACTCAGACTTTTTCAAGGCTTTCTCAGTTGTGTTAGCTTGGCTGCCCAGCATAGCAAAAGCAATTTCAGTTCTTGGTCAAGTTATTAGCTGTGCACCTGAATATTAAAATGTACTTGCTGGAGCTGACCTCTCAGCCACTGGCTCAAAACCCAGCCAGCTTTCAAAGAACAGGAACATCAGAGACTGCCAGGATGTCTCATGCAGAACATGCAGCCCTAAGCACACTAATTGAGTCTTTTGGACTCAATTGCCTTTGGGGCTTTCTTTCCACTTTCATGAACAGGTTCGCACTATAATTACAGTTCCTTGATCCTCAGAGATATTCCTCTAAGAAGAATGGCCTTTCTTCTTCTGGGTGAGGTGCAGTTACCTTACACCAACCTCAGTCATTTTTAGCCAGTGGCCAACAGACCACGTCCAGCAGTCCTGGCTTAAGAGGCCAGTGAAAGATAGCTATAAAAAATTCAGGCTCCTCGTCAGGAGGCCAGAATGCCAACAAAGAAGTTTTTGTCTCCATTGGAACATTTTCAGGGTCTGCAAACTGCAACAGGTTGAAAAAGCATGATATATATCCCCAAATCCAAACCAGCTCATTGCTTATGATTTCCCCTGGGGTGCCTAAGAGCTGAGTTCCTTTCTAACTCCTGAGCCCCGCTGTTTAGACAAGGAAAATAAGTGGTCTCTTCAGTTTTGAATAACACCCATTTAATGTGTTTTTAGCATGAAACCTGAACACTCAAGCAGTGTTTAGGTGAGCAGTGCAGTTGCTTTTTCAGGAATGTGCATTTAATCCCGGAGGAATGCCCCAGGAAGCAGGAGGCTGTTCGAAACCCGGCGCAGGGACAGCCTGAGGTGTGATCTCCAGGGTGAAATGGTGGAGGGCAGCTTTCGTTCCTGCTGGGGACTTGGGTTGTGGAGAGCGAGCAGAGCCCTGCCTTGTCCTTCCTTCATGGCGAGAGACCCTTCTTGTCCTTGCTGACATTTGGATTGGGCTTGGAGGGCGAGCTACTCCAGCAGATGCAGAAAGAGGCCCAAGCAAGGGGATTAGAGGCTAGGTTTTAAAAGGAAAGCAACTGTTTTAATAATAGTATTGAGTCCTTGGGTGGTTTAGGGGATTAATTAGTCTATGTTTGCACAACACTTTGAAGAGGTCAAGCATGCTGCAATATCCAGGGGCAGGCAGCAAAGCAACTTCAGTGGTGAGTTCCCAGCTCCCAGGCCATCACCTCCCTGTCCATCCAAGTGCACCACAAAGTCCTTGTTTCTTTTTGGAGTGGCTGTGCATGGGTGGGATGAGCAGACAGCTGTTGGTCTGAGGGGATTTATGCTACTGGCAAGTAGCTTTGCCATGCAGGATAGAGCAGTGCTAAATGCATCTGGTCCTTTGCAGTAAACCCAGGCATGAAATACTCCTATTTGTCACTGCTGTTAGCAGGATAAGCATCAATGTTTGCAGCTGAGCATCACTAGCTTGAGTTTTAGGGGCAGGGTACTCTTGATCTCCTTAACAGTACTGCAAGGTAGAGCCTATGGTTTTAAAAAAAATTGCAAATTAACCTGTAAAATCACACCACTGTTTAAAAGACTTGTAACTCAAAAATTTCCAGACTTGTTTGGGTGGCCATGCAGACACTTCAACTGACATAGAGTTCCTTTCTTCTCTCCCTCCCCTCCCCCCTCCCTCAAATTAATGTGGCCAACCTGTTAGGAGTTGAGTGGAACATAATAATGGAAGTGGATGCAAGTGCTGTCAGCACTTCCAAAGTCTCAAAAGAAAGCTGATGCACACCTCTTGGCTAATGTAGGCACTCTGTCCTTGACAAAGTATGTACCATACAGGCTGAGGGACTTGTAGCCCTCTATGCAAACTGGTAGTATTGTCAGCTTTTTGTCATCTGGAGAATTGGTTAAAAAATCCTAAATAGCACAGGAAACCTGGATAATGTAAAAAATCTTGGGCAACACAGAAACCACATTTTTTTCCATTGAACTTTCCCAGGCTTGGGACCTCTGGAGTGCAGTGAAGACCAGTTGGCTCTGCATGGTGCTGGCACAGGCCCTGCAAAGTTTAGCAGCTTGGGCTCCATGATATGCAAAACCAGGCACACTGCTCCCAAGTGCAGTATAGCTTCAAACACACAGGAGTGCACCAGAACTAGCAAGTCTTGCTTGAACTGAGCTCCCTTAGAAGAAATAGCCTGCTTGGGGATTTCTGCATCCACCTCTCTTGGTTATCCCAGGCCTCAGACAAAGTCACCTGCAGAGTTCCCTTTGCCAGCTGAATGTCATAGCTAGTTAGATTGTCAAGGCTGCACCCACCTAACCAGTCAAAACCAAAACCAACTCCCTTTAAGGACTGCAGGAGAATCAGTGGCAGGTGCGTTTAATCCTGATGCGTAGCCATGTCCTCTCTTTGCAGTTTGGAAAGGTGCTCTGGGAAAATCCCATTCACTGCACACTCGAGGAATCATTGAGTTGGCTGGAGCTATATCGTGTGGCACAGGACGGTCTCCCTTGGCTTATATTGGCTATGGATGCTACTGTGGACTGGGAGGACGAGGCTGGCCTAGAGATGAAACAGACTGGTAAGAAAAACCTCAACTATATGTCCAGTAGCACTGCAGATCTCCCCACTCTTCCCTGTTTGTACTGCTGCGTGGCTCCACGGACTCATTTGCTGCCTTGTGAAGAGGGAACTTAGTATATATGAACAGGACTGGGGATCCCATGTATTACTTGGGATTTGAATGAAGACTTAACCTCCTTCTGGATGAGACCAAAGCACTGGGGACTGTGTACTATATGGGGTAGAGGCCAAAGGAGAAAACAGGATATAATTTTCTGCAATAGCTGAATGTTTAGTCATAGAGAGCAAACCCTGCCTGACAAAAGGAGGGTGATCCAAGGTATTTGGAGGGTTATTTTACCCAGGTCCTTAAAATAGCAGCAATGGGAACATCACTGTTTACCTTCTCCAAGGAATCCAGATCGTTGCAAGGAGGGATCAATCAAACCTGTTGCCTTCATTGCCTGTTAGTTCACAATGAATGAAGAAAGAATAACAAGGGAGAGCATGTTGTTATTTCCCCTTTTCTTTGTTAGTGGGAGAGATGTTATGCTTGTTATTCCCAAGGATACAAGCAGTCAGTCTAGGAGTTGTTGCAATCAAAGGTTTCATTCTTGTACTTTGCATTTAACATCCATGTAAAGCTTGAGCATAACGGACTCTTGTGTGCTCTGAGCCTGTTATTTGCAATCTCATCCAGTTTGAAATATCAAAGATGGAGCACACAAGTCTTTTGTTATCTACAGTCAACAGGCCAGGCATTGCTGATAAGCAAGCCCTGCTTTTACCAGGGGGAAGGCAGTCTGCAGATCACTGGGAAGGTTACTGACCTTTCCAGAATACCCTGCTGCTGGAGACATTTCACATTGCTACAAAAACAAATTCTGCTGAATTGGCAGGACAGAAAAAAATGGGGTGGAAGAGGAAGCAAAGGTGTCAAAGTCAAAGACTAGCTCCTCTCTGGGCATGAAAAAGTTGTCCCTTAAAACTAATGGAGCTGTCTTCATTAACACAGTGAGATGTTTCAGTCCCAAAGCCATCTCATTTTTTTTTATCTATGAAATATTTCATCCATGAAATAGTCAGTATGGGGCTCACAAATGATGAGTAGCTGCCTACAAAGGGTCACAGCTTTCAGGTGTATTGCTTTCTTTTATTTTCAGTAGTAGCTTTTGACCTGCTTATTACCATCTACAGCACTGTATGTAATTTTAATTTTACCCTTTATTTAATTAATAAAGGACTCAATTATCTTTGTTACCCTTTACCAACTCTCATAATGAGGCCTTTAAAGTAAAACTTCACTAATTTGGAGTACTACTTTTATTGAAGGGCTAAACAGAGTGACATAAATGCTGTTTTCCACAGAGGCTGAGTGACCTCCAAGTTTATGCGACTCCAGGAGATGCAAGTCTCCTGGACTTGCAAAAAAAAAAATAAAATCAGAGAGTAAAATATGGTCCCAAGTTCAGAAGCTGGTGTGTTCTTGTGTCTGAATTCCATGGGATATGGATTTTATCCTAAAGGCAGAAAATGAGGCTTTGCAACTAACTGGAAGTGCCTCAAAATACCAGATAGTTTGTAAAAGGGAAGCTTGATCCTTTAAGTGCAGTCATTGTTATTCCTTAGCTGCTATGCTTGGCTGCAATAGAAAAACTGGGAGGTTTTATTTACGTTCTTAGCTAGGAGGAATCAGCAATGCCTCAGTAGACTTAGTCCTAGAATTTTCCATTTTCCGTTTGCTAGAGAAATATTGATATCTGTTACTGAGACCTACTGCAATGATCGGTGTGGTTGAGTACTCCCTGCCTGTCAAAGTTATCACATTATTTTCCATATTTGCCATTTTAAAAAAGAAAGAAGCAGTATAGCAAAACTACTGGCCATGAATGACAAACACTCTCTGAAATTACTCACCCCCTGGACACTTCTAGGTTTACTACTGAGACCTTTAAAAAAAGAGTAATTTTCTTGTGAGTAATTCAGTCAACTTGTCTAGACAGGGCTAGAGTGCTTCTAAGCACCTCTCTTTTGTTCAAAAAGAAAAAAAAGCCATTGAGTGGGTAATCCTTTTATAAGTACACCACATACTGGCTTTGATGTGGTGTTGTCAGTAATTGCCTTTTCCCTTTTGTTCCACTCTCACAGTCTCACAACTTTAAGACACAATGGCATCTCTTCCACACAGAGTCAATGGATTTTTTTTTCTCCTTCTCCTTTCTGTTCCCCTGGTTTGCTGCAGCACCTATTTTGTAAAGCAGTACCTGAGAATGTACAGCGTTTCCCTGAAAACCCCAATGCCATGAAAAGCAGGTTGACATATACGACTCGTTTAAGTCATAGAATCGTTAAGAAAAGATCACTGAGTCCAACAGTTAAGTCCTGGCAAACCCATAGAAGGGAGCGAGATTTCCCCTCTTGCAAATTTAAAGCAAAATAAAAAGACACTCAACAATGAATTGCTGTTAACATGACAAATACAACTTGACAAATTCTTACCTTATTGGCATTTGCTCAACAGCAGGGGTCCGGCCAGCTGATCCCTGTGGACCAGACGGAGCTGTCTGTAGCCATTAGGGCTATCTCACAGCCCAGATGTGATGAACAGGTTGTTTACTATCTAGATGGCACAGTTGTATTTGTTGAGCAGTGCTCTGCCATGGTGTCGGCTGAGTCTGTGCTGGTGTAACTGAAGGTTAGCAGATCATTAAAAGCTTAACATCACTCTGACCCAGGTGCAGCAAAGGGTATTTCCTGACAGGAGGGGACTATGGCAAAGGACACCAAAAGGTTTCTTCAGTCCTCCTTCCCTAGCTATTCTTTACGTGCATCTGAAATGATGCTTGTAAAATACGAGCCAAAGTCTTCTCACTTTGAGTTGGTGTAATCTGCGCGTCATCCTTCTGCAGCTATGAGTATTATCAGGAGTAACTGCTGTTAAGAGGAAGCAGAATTGTGCCCCAAATTCTGTGGTCCTGCCAAGCCAGATAAGGAGCAGTGTGTTCTCACAGCTAGCTAGTGCATCTCTAGTGCTTATTTGCTGGTCCTTGCCCAGTTTACAGACCATCTTTTGCCCCTGCCGATATCTCTTCTTATTTCTCCTACCTCTTTTTCTGCTTGTTCCCTCTGGCTCTCCATGAAAAGCAGTTTCTTTCCCTTGGCACAGAGGCTCCTAACACCTCCCTTTGGCCAGCTACCTTTGCGTTGTTTCTCCTCCCTGACTTGTCCATTGCTGACACCAGCTTTACCTCTCCTCAGATCTCACCCTATGATTTCTACAGTTGGCACTCTGCCTCAGCTCAGCACAACTGTGGCTCTCCACCATGGCCTCCTGTGCACTGTGCCCCATATATGAGATGCCAGTCACAGGCCTGCTCTGCTATCTGTCATGCCCCTGAGGATGGATTAGGCTTTCCTGAGGCTTTACCCAGGATGCCCCAGGCTACAGCAAATTGTCCAGATGACACATGCCCCAGCGGTAGCTCAGTACCTTATTCCGTCCCTGTCACACCTTATGACACAATGTATATGGACTCAAATGTTGGAGAAACCTGAGACTTTCACACTTTCCACAAGGCTGCAAATTCTTCTCTCCTTTAGCCTTTCACATCTAACCTCTTCAGGACAAGCCCAGGAGGCAAGTGTTGCCAGACCAACAAAAGTCTGACTCACAGTCTGCTACTGTTGTCATGTCCAACAGAACTGGTTCCACAGCCTGAGTAAAGTCTTCTCAATTATAGCAATTGCTGCAACTCCTCATGGGAAAACTCGTAGATATGTATGTCCTATAGGGCCTAGTCCCATTCCAAAGTCCTTTGAGGAGCTGGCATGGAGGGAGATACAAGTCTGCTACTGCCAACTTACATTTCTAGGTTCCACAATGCAGTGAGTAGCCTGGTTGTAATCTTCACGCAGATTTCACCTTTGCAGGCTCACAAAAAATGGCATTTAGTTTACAGACTCATCTGTGGGATGAAATTACTACTTTTAACTACTATATCGGGACCTCAGTCAGTAGGGAAAGCAGACTGGACTAAATACAGTCTGCATATAATCACAGGGGTTGCATGAAGACTGAATTTGACCTGACTGGTCTGACTCTGTTGTCTCTTTCATGTGATTCACCTCACCTGGTTCCAGGGATTCTGTTAGAATTTGCATCAGGGAATATTCTTTGCATTTCAAAAATTGTTGTGTTTTGAGTTTTTTTTCGTCCCGGAGCGTTATCACCTCACAGAGCCCACCATCCCTCACATCCATAAACCAATTTCTAAAAGGACAAAATCCTCCTGCAGCAGAGGGTAATAAAGTTCCTGATGCTCCTAAGCTCTCGAGTAAGGTACTGGCAGCTCTCAACATGTCCTAGAGAACCTCCATTTCCTGAATAAGAGATCCTTATCCTTCTTGTAGTGTTGTTTCACTTTTCCAGAGGGACACAATGATGGATCCCAGACTTTTATTGAACTTTCAGGTACACTGGCCTGAGGTCTTGAAGATAACAATAAAGGCCTTCAACTATGTTTGGTAATCTATGAACAACCAGCAGAGCCAGCCATGCTCCCTTTGGCCAGCTCACCAACCTCTTGAACAGATTCACAGCTATTACTCAAGAGCTTCTCTAAAAGCTGTCCACTCATCATTTACCCCTAAAACCAGCCTGTCTCGATTCCTCCCACTTAGCAGAGTGGTTTCTCTGTAGAGTCACAGTGATATTGCAGGGATGGCTTCTGGAAATACAGATCACTTCCCTCTGCCTTTGGCTTCTGATCTTGCATCCTTGATGAAACAACCTTTGTTATTCAGCAGAGAATCTCTCTAAGTGCTGAATCTTCTCTCGGTGTGTTGCGAGTCCCTAAACTACCAGAATAAAATTCAAGTGGGGTCAAGTTTTCCATAAATTCTGCTGTAATTGACATTGAGAATTATCTCACTGACTAGTCTGTAGGACAGATGTCATCAGCTGAGCTACTGACCCTCATCCTCCTCTAAGGTCAGTGAAACGCAATCGCACTTTCGAATGCAATGCTTTTCACCTATGGTAGATCTCTGCAGCATGAAAATGTGAGCTGTTCCCCAGATATGCATAGAGGGAGTATAGATGAATGCCTTAGATGCAGATATTTGCATTCAAAGATCTGAAGGTAAATGATACAAATTCCACCACTGAGACAGCTGAACTTGTACCCAGCTCTCAGAAACTGTATGGGCCAAAGAACGGGTGGCAGGTCCAGGTGAACCAAAGAGATGAAGCTTCTTGGTGATACTGAGGAAAGCAAAAAACATCCCGACTCCAAATTCTGGGATGGGTCTAAGCCTGAGCCAGTGAGCCACAATCACTCACCTTTATAGGAGCACTTCAGCTGCCTTTCAGTGAGATTACCGTGTCTTGACCAGTCATGCCTTTTTGAGGACAGAAGCTCAGAGGAAGAATCACAGTGGTTGTGGGAGCAAATATGGTATTAATGAGCTCCTGAGATATGTGAACTTTCACAGAGACGCCAGGACACCTGGGTCATCAACAGATGATTTGCTAGTATGGGGCAATGTTCACTGTTGTGAGCTGTATGCGAGTGAAGCAGCCCCAGAGTATGTGCAAACATGCAGGATACAGGAGGACATCCAAACTCTACCTGTTATTCTCTCCCAGGTGCTGCCACGTGCATGACTGCTGCTATGACAAGGCAGAGAAGGAAGGCTGCAGCCCCAAGGTGCAGCGCTACCAGTGGGCGTGTGAGCAGAACACTGTGCAGTGCGGTAAGGAAGTGTTTGCTCGTATCTGGTGTGTTTTGCTCCCTCCTCTACAGGCACTAGGCTGACCAAAGAGCTCTGTGGGCCCCAGAAGTAAGTCAGTGTATGCTGAGCTCCTCTCAAAGCTGCTTTAGACAACATCTGTTCTCTTCCAAGCTCTCTGCTTTTGCCTGGATTGGTAGGCTTGCCAAGAGTACCCAGCTAGAGCTGGGAGGAAAGCTGGAGCACCGGCACCACCCATCCCAGGTAACCTGAGTGCTCCCCAGGCTGAAGAGTGGGAGTGGGGGCCATGAAGTCCACAAGCCATCTCAGTTTTGGTAGGGGTGCAGATGCCTCTCTGTAGATTTTCTACTCACTGGCATTAAGCATTGCCTGCTCCTCACCAACCTCTTTCCAGAGCTGTACAATGGTCTACAGGGGTGCCTTTCCCATTATAGTTTTGGCTCTCTCTCTCCTTCAGGACTATTAACTACTTTACTTACCCTCATGTACTGCTAGAGAAGAGCCATGCTATTTTGCAAGTCTGCAAGACAGGTTAAATGGAGTGCCAGCCTGCATCACTGCCTTGTGTGAGGCTCCAGCCTAAAATCCTTGGGTTCCAGTGGGGAATTTGAAGTTTGCAGAATTAAATGCTCTTGAGTTCTGCAGGCTGTGCTCGGCTCTACAGCTGGTACCCAGTCAAGAAGGCTTGAATAACACAGTCACAGCCCATTGGTGTCTTGCACAGTTTGTTTTG
Source organism: Serilophus lunatus (assembly GCA_013399895.1). Classification (NCBI taxonomy): domain Eukaryota; kingdom Metazoa; phylum Chordata; class Aves; order Passeriformes; family Eurylaimidae; genus Serilophus; species Serilophus lunatus. Next base: position 330,610 of record VXBA01005938.1, read on the forward strand.
ACATACCCCAGATGACTTGAATCTTAGAATATGTCACTTCTAAGTCTTCAAGGAGTCCCTCTGATAAAATCCATTGTAGTTTGAAAGTTTGGAAAGAAACACAGGAGAGTAAAACTTATCCCCATAATCATCAAAGCCACTTGTTTGAACATTAGAAGATATTTCTACCTTATCAGAAGACCACATTCTACTGGTGCAATCCTCAGCCTTGCCAGCAGCTGAAAATCTGCCAATGGGATGGGGCACTGCACATCTGCATCTGCTCTTTTCCAAGTGCGAGAGCAACCTATTAAATACGAAGTACTGGCTAAGGAATGTATCACTTTAATGTATAACTGCTCTCTCTCCCATTTACTCATTTCCATAACTGGCTGATATTCTCTGCTAGTCATCTTTATATGGAAAAAAAGTCCTGTTTCTTTTTGCTGTGAAGGAACAATCCAAGTTACAGTTTTGAGATGTATCATTACATATGCAGAGTCTGTTCCATAGGAGTGCAGTGGCTGCAGTTGCTCTGACTTGGCTAAGAAGCATTAGTTAAACAAATGCCTTCAATTCCCTAACTAATGTCCAGGCAAGACCTGAGATGCATCTACCATGTGTCTCCATGAGCCCTCAGCAAGCTTCACTTCCCCTGACATCCCTGTGGGGAGGAACAATAGAAATGTGTTCTGAAAGGCAAAGTTCCTACCCCAAACTACAGCGCAGCAGGGTTTACTGTGGTGTGAAGGTATAATGTCTGATCCCATTCAAACAAAAGGGATGAAGCATTTTATTTCCAGGTATGCTTGCTGGGCCCAGGGTAATGATGTCCAGAAGCTTTAGAAGCAGAACTATTTGCACTGTCATTTCAGTGCAACAGGAATTAAATGAAAGTTGCCTGACACTGTAACATAAACACAGATATTTTCATGTAAATTACACAGAAACTGATTTTACCTGGGAATTCTCTTCCTTTTGCTACTTTTTGGTAGTTTTGTTTGTGGCATGAAAAAAATTGACAAAACCATATTCTTCAACCCAGATGTGACAATATGTGTAGGCAAAATCCATTCAATAAATATCTGGAATATAGAAAAGGCTGTAAATTGTGGAGGCTGGTCAAAAAAATCATTCTGCTGTAACAGAAACCCTGTAAAGCTAGGCTTTTGTACTTGCATTAGACAGACAGTGGGAGGCACAGCAGAGGAAGAACTCAAGGAGCAGAGGGACAAGGACAATATCAGGCAAGACTGCAAGCTAAGAAAAGTGGCCTTAGTGCTACAGCCCTCATTGGTGGCATCCTTGAATACTTTTTACCAGTAAATGTGTGGTTATTCAGACCAGTGTAGGAAACACGGGCTTTTCTTATTTATCAGATACAGGATTGGTCCAGCAAAGTCCAGTGAAATCTGAAAGAATTCCTATACTCATTGGAGTTGGTTTTGGAGAGAAGTCCATATGCATGAAGTTAAACATTAAACTGTGTAGGGGTTTTTGGGTGTTAGATGTAATTCCTGGTAGCATACTCAAATAAACAAGGCACTATGTTTTGGAATAATATTAGCACAATGGCTGCATTTAAGGCACCTAGGGGTGGGATGAGGTTCATTAACCCAAAATCAGTTATTTGCAATGTAGTCACATAAGCTACTGGCTTTGATGTTCCTTATCATCCTTACCTAGTCATGTAGTCATATAGTTGCATACTCTATAGTTCCATGTGTGACTTTGATGAGCTTTATTAGCTGCTGGCTCATGAAATTAAGGTATCTGGCCCTGCTGCAGAGTTCCTGGGTTCCTCCATTGTGATCAGAGAGAGATGTAACAGCAACCGATGGAACACCGAGTGAAGGATGCCCTGTGGGTGTTTCTATGCCCCCAGGTTTCTGCCTCTGGGAGGCTCCTCCTTTTAAAATAGTGTCTTTTTTCTTTCAAAATCGGTCTGTTTTGCAGAGGGAGGAGTTAGAAATTCACTGACTGAGAAAAGGTGGAATATTTTTAGCTCAGGCTAAGAAAAATAATTTTCTTTTTTAGCTTTGACTGCTGAATTAAACCCACCACACAGCACTAGAAGCAGGGAGTGCTCTGTGCTGGGAAGATTATTATAACCATTGCCAATTCACATTTAGCTGCTACCTTCTGATGCTCTTGGTCACAGTAAAGGTCAGACCTGTCGACAGAGAGAGGACAAGAGAGGATCAGATACACTAATAACATGACCTGTTGGGCCTGCTGATCCCTAAGAGTTCCTTTTTCAGGGAACTGTTCATCCTAAAACTCTTTCTTGCCTTCATCTGATACAGAATCTCTCATCCTCTGCTCACATTTTCTTTTGCAGATAACCTCACAGATCGGTGTGAAAAGATGGTGTGCCTGTGTGACCAAGAAGCAGCCAAGTGTTGGGGAGCAGCACCATACAACCCACACTATGTCCTCTGGCCAGACTTTTTATGTGGACAGACTCATCCTACCTGCCATGTCAGATATGAGGGGCCAGAATAGTCTTTTTAGGACCTTTTTTCTAACCCTCTGAATACAAAGGTGCTGGAATAAAATTTTTCCTGCTTTACCAGAGCTACCAGTGGTGTGAGAGAATTTCTGTCAGGCCAGGGTTTATGGGGAGGTGCAGTGGTGGTGTGAGGCAATACTTGGAATGTATCGAGCTCTGTCTTGGGATGGACTCTGAGCAAGCTGGGATCTTATGGGTTAGGATAAAAGGGCAGACCAGTAAGGGTGACGTTGTGGTGGGTGTTTGCTACAGGCCTCCTGGCCAGGAGGAGGAAGTGGACGAGGCCTCCTACAGGCAGCTTGAAGCAGCCTCACAGCCACAGGCCCTGGTTCTTGCTGGTGGGGGACTTTAACTACCCTGACATCTGCTGGAGAAGCAACAGGTGACAAAAATGATTAAGAGACTGGAACATCTCTCTTACGAGGACAGGCTGGCAGCCTGTTCAGGCTTGAGATGAGATGGCTGAGAGGGGACTTCATGAATGCCTGTGAGTATCTGGAGGGAGGGTGCCCAGAGCATGGAGCCAGGCTCTTCTCCGGGCTGTTAAGCAGTAAGATAAGAGGCAATGGGCAGAAACTGATGCACAGGAATTTCTACCCAAATATGAAGAAGAACTTCTTTACTGTGCGGGTGACCACACACTGGGACAGGTTGCCCAGAGAGGGTGTGGGTTCTCCCTCACTGGAGATATTCTAGAACTGCCTGGACACAATCCTGTGTCATGTCCTCTAGGGTGGCCCTGTTTGAGCTGGGAGGTTGGACCAGATGATCCACTGTGGTCCCTTCCAACCTAATCCAGTCTGTGATTTCGTGACAGGGTAAAATATATGCTGAAGTAAGGACTAGAATATAGTTTGATTGCAGCCTTTGCAGAAACAGAGGGTTTGGTCTGCAGAGCAGTGGGAACCTGTCACCAAATCCCTTTTTTTCTTTTTTTGGTCAGAGAATCATAGGATAGTTTGAGTAGAAAGGAGCCTTTAAAGATAACATCGTTTCAATCCCCCTGCAATGAGCAGGGACACCTTTATTCAGATCTGGTTGCTCAGAGCCCAACTGTCTTACCCTCGTGCTCCTGCCTCACAGCACTGCGGACGCTTCTGAGCTCTGTTCAAGGCTAAGCAGAGTTATACCAGGCCATTGCTGTTGCAAGGCCAGTGTTTCCAACTTCTGCTTATAAGTAGGTGCAACCACACTTTGGTGAGGTACTCCTCACCTGCTACACACACACTTCTGAGCTGTTATGCTGCTCTCTGATACACATAGAAGATGATCTCCTCTTGACAGGCTGGATAGACGGGCTGAATCCAATAGGATGAGGTTTAATAAATCCAGGTGCCGGGTTTTGCACTTTGATCACACTAACCCCATGCAGAGTTATAGGCTGGGGTCAGTGTGGCTGGAGGATGCCCAGGCAGAGAGGGACTTGGGAGTGCTGGTTGATAGGAAGCTGAATATGAGCCAGCAGTGTGCCCAGGTGGCCAAGAAGGCCAATGGCATCTTGGCCTGTATCAAGAATAGTGTTGCCAGTAGGACCAGGGAAGTTATCCTTCCCTTGTACTTGGCACTGGTGAGGCCACAGCTCAAGTACTGTGTCCACTTCTGGGCCCCTCAGTTTAAGAAAGATGTTGAGTTGCTGGAACGTGTCCAGAGAAGGACAACGAGGATGGTGAAGGGGCTGGAGCACAAGCCCTGTGAGGAGCGGCTGAGGGAGCTGGGGCTGTTCAGCCTGGAGAAGAGGAGGCTCAGGGGTGACCTTATTGCTGTCTGTAACTACCTGAAAGGAGGCTGTAGTCAGGCGGGGGTCGGTCTCTTCTCTCAGGCTCCCAGGGACAGGACGAGAGGACACAGTCTTAGGCTGCGTCAGGGGAGGTTTAGGTTGGATATCAGGAGAAACTTTTTCACAGAGAAAGTGATCTTCCATTGGAATGGGCTTCCCAGGGAGATGGTGGAGTCACTGTCCCTGGATGTGTTTAAGGATAGGTTGGATGATGAACTTAGTGACGTGGTTTAGATGGCTTAGATGATGGATTGGTGTTGGATAGGTCGTTATGTTAGGTAATAGGTTGGACTTGATGATCTCTACGGTCTTTTCCAACCTGGTTAATTCTGTGTTATTCTGTGTTATATATCCCCTATTAACTGATTGCCTGGGCATCAGTTATTGTCATGTCAGGAAATGGAGACTGTGGAGAACATCAGTCATGTCAAGCAGACCTTTCATCTCTCCTTTTTCATTTTTGAGGGTATTAGAGGCTTATATTGAAACACTACATTTCCTTCTATCAAGAGTGAAACAAAATCCTATTCTTTCAGCCAGGGGGGTAGCAATGTACAAGTGGGCTTTCTTTCTGTTTTTGTTACAAGCCTGTAGGCTGAAGCAAACCAACAGCAGAAAAGCCTCTATACTGGGAGGCAGAAACAGATGGGAGCCACAGCTGCACCCCAGAAGCAACACTTTAAATTTCTTTGTGTGGGTGAAAGCAGCTCGGTGGGTCAGACTCCTGCCTCTGCTGAAGCACAGCTGACAAACTTCAAATACTGCCTTTAAAATAAGAAATAGTAGCATGGAAAGACCCAAAGTATCTCATCAGAGTCTGAATTCAGAGATATGTGGCCAAACTAAGTGGTGTTTTGGCAGGTGAGAATACAAATTTCTTCCCAAAAGGCTGCTTTACTCCTTGCTGTGGGAGGATGGTGAATATGCCATTGTGGCTGTCAAAGCTGTGAGAAAAAGAAACAGGCTAACAAAAAAAATGCCAAGTACAACATGTAGAGGCAAAGATTTTTATTCTGTCTAGAGCCCCATTTTTTGGCTTACAGGGCATCAGAAGTTGTTCCACCTGCAGGCTTGCATCTTCCAGCAACTCCTGTAATGCTGCACCTCAAGCTAGGCAGAGCAAGAAAGGAAGGGGAGAGAGTGAGAGAGCGATACAGAGTACAATACACTAAACTCTTCCAAGGCTTCCTTGCAAGTTAAGAAGTTGTGAAGTCTTCATGCAGAGGGTTTGCTGGCGGCTGATGCTGTGTGGGCAGCGTCAGCCTAAGGGACCAAAGTGCGCTTCCTAGCAAGGGCTGGAAGACCCTCCCCGGTGAGGAAGGCAGAGATCGCTGCTAGTCCCTGTCCCCGCCACGCTGTCCATCAGGTGGCGGCAGCGCTCCAGTGAATGGCAAGAGCAGCTCTTCCTTCAGCTTTTCAGGAAGGTTGGTTTGGTTTTTTTCCGGCAGGCCGTGCAAGATCTTTGAGTGCCAGGAGAAGAGGTGCAAAACACACATTTCCTCACTGAACGCAAGAAGTCAGTTGAGGTCAGATTGAAACACAAATCACATCTTGGGTTGCACAAAACGGGAAATAAGCTTGTTTCAAAATCCAGCCGTCAGTGTCAGTCTCCTCAAATTAAGAGTAGTTGACAGAACTGTAAGTAAAACAGTGGAGATTTTACGTACATCAGCCTCTTATTGGTCATATCTTTGGCTCGTGTGATGAAAACCTATAGGTTTCCCAACGTGATCAGCTGATGTAATAAAAACCCCCTACACTTCACTCAAGCCATCGTAAGCTTTTTGTAAGCTTTCTGTACACACGCATTCCAAGAACACAAATGTAAGCATGTAGGTGGTGAGAGGAAGAGCCTTTTTTTTTACTAACTGAGTCTTGGGATTTTGTTAAAAGCAGCATCAGCATCTCATTGAACAACTCTTTGTCGAAAGTGGCAATTAAAGAAGATCCTATTGTTTTGTTTATGGGTAGCTCGTTAGGCCCATGCACCAATGTCTACACAGCATTAACAAAGAACTATTTGAAAGAGAGATGGAATCTAGAACAGGATCTGTTAGCATTTTATTCACACTGTTTATTTCCTGAACCTGATCCCATGTCTAGCCAGAGATAAGTAAGTAGTTAATTCCTTTTTAAGTTCAAATAGAGGTACCTTTGGCGAGACTCTTGTCTCATGCAGAGGATGCACTTCCTCAGCTTCGGAGTTAAAACAATGATCAGAACGACTATGCCTCCAATACCAGCTGCCACAACTCCAATGATTGTTCCAATGGATTCTTCTATACCAAACAAGCCTGGGGAAGAAAGGAAGGTAGACAGAGTAACATAGGATGTTGTCCAGACAATATATGCAATGCAGCCAGCAAGTTTTCTGCAGTGACTGCAGAGGAAGCGACTTACTACGAGAGCACTTATGCTGGTGTCTTGTCTGACATGAACTCATGGGCTTCTACACAGGAGAAAGTGTATTCTCCACAGAGCTATTGATTTTTTTCAGTCCTACATTGGAAGCTGCTACACTTTAGAGACAGGACAGCCCCATCACCCTAGCAATCTCTCTTAACAGCTAGATGCTATGGGTCTGGTCCCTGCATTAATGGGGCTTATGCCTGTATGCTTTATTTTCAAACGGGAAAAATTACTCTGACAATTTCGACAAAGTCATCAGTCTCCCTGTCTGCCTCCAAAGGAAACAGCATAGGAGAGTGGACAGAGCTCCACTGAAATCCTTTATTCCATTGTCCTCTTTGGGACTGTTGCATGGCAGAGGTGGCATAGTGCTGAAATTATGTTTCACTGTCTCACGAACACAGAAAAGCAACTACACTGGCCAGGGAGCAGGCATTTTAAGAGTAACCTGTGCTACTGAGACTATGAGATCAAGCCAAGAGGAGATCTCATTAAACACACGACCAAGCTTTTGCAGAGGGGCACTTTTTCTGGTTTTTTTTTTTGTTTGTTTGTTTTTTGGTTCTTTTTGCCTTGTTAGCATTACAGTTTAAACTGAATAGTTTTATAAAAATTAGTAACTCAGACTCAAAAGGGCAAAGTCTTAGTGAATCTTGGTGAACTAGCAGCTTTGGTAATGAATAAGGGGTAAGTGGCACTTGCATAATTTACTCTTGACAGAGAAAGTGCTATTTTTTGTTAATTAGATAATAAGATAATAACCCTTCTGATGTGTTGACTTTTGGGGACTAGAATGTGTTTCGCATACCGAAAAGAAAAGCTGCTTTGACATTTCCAGCTGATAAAGGCAAAACAAGTTATCTCTTTACTTCATATGCCTAGTATCTATCTGAGAGGCTAAGAAAACAGCATGGCACTTTTAATGCTACTTTGATTTTAATGTGAATGAAGTTAATCAGAAATTATATAATATGATCCTCATGTTTATTGTGGGATTACTTATGTTATCCACAGTTAAGGAATGGGTTGGAGAAAATTAATGTCAAAAGAAAGAGGTCCTGAGCTGTTCCCTGAGATGGTATCTTGACACTTGTCACTCATGGGGGTTCTGCCAGAGATGTGAGTACAAGGGAACTTGTCTGACTACTTCACTCTTGGCACTGACTTTGTTTTTATGGATGAAATTAGTCCTTCTTTTTTTGGTTGTATATGCTCCTCCTTACAATAATACCTGTATGACTGTTTATAGAGACAAGCCAATCAAAATTAGCTGGCTTTACAAACATGAGAAATTCTATAGAGCAATTACACTCCATGACACTAGGCCCTTACAGCTAGAGGACAAACAGGCCAAATTTCCTTTTTCTGCAAGCATATAGACCAGCTTTGGAAGAAAAACAAGGAGAAAAGAAGTCAGTAACATCAAATATTACCCAGAGCCCTCCTGATCCTGAGCTTTGTGCCATCTCCTGTCACCACTTTCCCATCCGGAAGTGAAACCTCACAGAAATAAATACCATGGTCACCGGTTGTCACATTGAGGATAACCAGGGAGACGACCCCTTGGGACAAGTCTCCACTCATGAAGACCCTGGAGTTATTTGGCAAGACTGTCACATTGTTTTCTAGCAGGTTCATCTGCCCCTTTTCATCTTCTTTGTACCACTTCACCATGAGGTCAGTCAGGGAGGGACGTTGTGGACTGTTAAAATGGCAATTTAAGACCACAGTTTCACCCTCTTTGGCTTTCTCCTTGGCTGGTGTTTGAGTCACCAAAAGGTTCCATGGCTCAAGTGTTGTCATCGAGAAAGGCTGTGCTGTTACATGAGTTACAGCTGCTGCATTCTCCTTGCTTGCACTTCCACCAGTAACACCAACATCTGTACCAGGAAAGAGAAAGAAGAGGACAGTTCAGGATAATAGAATAATAAACTTTCCAGTAGCTCCTGAGCTCTAACCAGCACAAAGAATGGCTCCTGAAATTAGCGCTTGAGAGCAGTCACTACTATAATGATGGGGATTTTCTTCCTAATTCCTTTTTAGATTATGTTCTTGAGTACAGATGGGAGTTTTCCTGAATCTCAGTTCCCTCCTACTGCCATACTAGAGGAACATGAATGCCATTGTCCAATGCCTTTGAGTGAAATTTAGAGTCCTGTCAGTCACATTTCCACTTGGAACACTAAACTCTTTCTTCCCACTCGAAAAGGTGTCAGGGCCTGATGTTTCTGCCCCAACTATTTTTGAGGCAAAACAAAAAAATCTGTTCTGGTAGGTACAGTAAGTGTGCATCCTAATGCAACTGTCTGCATCCCAAAACATAATGTGAGCTTCTTAGAAATTTTGGCATGCCTTTCCAATTGTACAAACTGAAATTGTGGGAAGAATCCCCATTGCCAGAGGCCAAACCCCCAGAGGATCCGATCAGCAGCATGGGAGACAGCAGCTCAGCCTGGTGCAGGTACTGATACTGAGGATGACAACTATTCTCTTTGAAGAGACCATTGCCTATTAACTTTTGCTAGAAAGACATGAGCATGACTGTAGTAGATATTTAAACCTGCCTTCTCACACTCAGGTGCTATTCATAGTATCAAACAAACTCTAGCTAAGAGTAGTGAGAGTGGATCTCATTTCTGGAAACAAGCCCGGGCACAGAAGATGAGAGGAATAGTTGCTGTCTCAAAAAGAGAGGAAAACAAACCTAAAAATAATCGAACAGCTTTTTCCAAGAAGGAGTTCAGAACAATTTTTGGAAAAGGTTCCTCTGTTGTTTTATTTTCTTCAAGTGCATTAGTCTCTCTTCAAACTAGTTAGTGTCCTCTCAGGGACTGCAGAGCATGCCAGAGGAAAAGTCTTGATTTTCCATTGTCTGGAGTCTTTCACTGCCCTCCACAGAGTGTGAAATGCTATTGTCTGCCTCTGGTAAAGCTTCACAATGACAATAGATGCTCTCTGCTCAGGGACAAATGTCTCAAGGCAATTGAAAACCAAATCTCATGATGGTGGGTTTGAGAGTTACTTGAATAGCTCCTCCAGGCGTGCTTGTACACAAAATCACAGTTGCATTCATAGTTAGTATTATTTATGACTCTTAGAGGAGTAGAGGATTTCTTTCAGACAGAGGGCTCTGTTGTTCTAGGCGCCTTATAAAAGGATGGAGTCTAGAGCTTACAGCTTAAATATCAGATAAAAGATAACTCATGGATGCAAAAACGTGGGAAATATAAACTGGCTATGAAACAACAAAGCATGTGAAAAAACTGACGAGCTGTTTGGTGCTCCAAGCTTTTACCTTAGAGTGAAAATTTTGGATTTTAACCGCTCCATGAGAATTAGATGCCTGAGAATTAGGTCCCCAAATATAGTTTTGAATCTGGTCCCCTAAAATTAGTAGTCCTTATTAAAGATACTTGATATTATCCTCCTGTTCATATGTAATTTTACCAATGAACCTAATGGAGCTTCTTGGGGAAATCTGAGTTTCAGATTTTCCCTTTTCAGTTACATATCTGTATCAATGCAACAGTCATAAAAGTTGAAGTATTTTGCCAAGATATTTTGGCAAAATACAAAGTATATTTGAAATACTTGCCAAAGGTGATAGTAGCTTAACATGCTACATACATATCTCCGCGTCAAATATTTTGATGTGCTATATTTGGTTATTTATTTGAGTGAATTTGAGCATTTTCATAAGGAGTACTCTTTTAAAATCTCATTTATTAACCATTATCTTCACTGGATACCTGCTGCTTCAGCTAAAGTACTATGTGCTACTGCTACCTTGTTTTCACGGAATGGCCACAAAATTTCTCCTCCACTCCAAGTATTCCGTCCCTGCCATATGCACCCCTGTAATACAATTGTATCGTTTATTCCCCTTAGTGATGCAAAAGGTATCATTTTTACACAGCCACTTAGTGGAGAGAGAACATAACTGAGCAGAACCAGTATTCTTTGATGTTGCCTCTGTTCTCTGTGAGTTTCATTTACATCCCCCATCATGAAATAACTGGCCTTGTCATCTGTGCTGTCCCACATTTCTGATTCAATACAAATAATGTAAATTGAAGATAATAATGAAAATCAAACCACAAGAGGAGTAGGCTGCATTGTTTCGTTTCAGCTCTGTTTGCGGGTTTCACTGAGAAGGTCATAGCACTGCCTCTATTTTTCTTTCTTTCTTTCTTTAAGACTGCAAAACTGGAACATATTAGTTCACTGGTATTCAAATACACAATGCCCTTATCGTTTTGGCATCTGGGAGCATGCCATGCCAAATGCTTTGTTGACTCTACTTCAAAGCTCTTTTTAAGTCGATCGCTTCATTAGCAGTGATGTGTAGGTCCCTTGTCGTGCGGGTTGTAGGGCTCAGCTCCAGCCCCAGCCTGGATGGAGAGGACTGCAAGGCTTTTTGGGGAAAGCAGTTGAACGAGACAGAGTACAGAGAAATATAGCACGGACAGTCTTGTGTTGACCTGGAAAAACGATTAGATGATCTAATAGGTCATTGTCATATGAAGTCGCTAGTTCATGTCCAGTTTTCAGCCATGAGGGGAGAAAGCTCTCTGAGACTCTGTAATGTGACAATGCGCTCCACATCTGGCAGTACTAATAGGGCACCTACTAAGCCCTCAGCCACCCTTCATGGTGGTTGCAGGTTGATATTTTCCCATGCAAGACCATATCAGGCCTGGGAGTAAGAAGTACACAAAGCAGGGTAGAGGAGGTTGGGTGGCAAAAGGAAAGAATAAAATACATCTGCACTCTCTTTCTGCCCTGGAGCCTCTAACTGACTCTTCGGTGCCTGGAGTAAACCTGGGCATCCCTGAAAGCTTCTTTTGCCGGCTGCCAACAACACTGTGAAACAAAAATGGTGGGCAGAGGTCAGTGCAGAATTTTACCTTTCAAGGTCAGCCTCCTCTCCTTTATCCACACTCAATAGCTGGAGGAGAGGCTGAGGGCAAATAGGATTTGATTTCCAACCCCCATAAAAATCCTCTCCCGCTGAAATGACTGCCTTTCAGATGGCTTTGTTGGCTTTAGAGCTCATCTTCACACTCATGCCATGCTGATGCCATGAAGGTGCTTCATGAGCTGTATCCAGCTCCCAGACATCTATGATTAAGTGATCAATGACTACACATTACTAGTCTTAATTTATATGGCTTTTGCCCTGGACTGAGGTTGGCTTTCGCAAATGGACAAGAATAACTACCTTGTGACAATAACTGGTTGCTAATACATCAGAGAACCAAAATAGAAAAGAAACTTCTACCAAGGATGATACACATCTTGACAAAAACAGACAAATCTTTCTGAACATTTATATTAGCTAAGCAAGAATGTATCTAAAAAGTATGTTTTAATGCAATACACAACATTAAATACTGTTTTCCTGCAACCTGAGGAAAACTTCAGTGTAAATTTGCTTTTTGAAAAATAGAAGAGAACCTCTCAAGCCAAACTCTAGGAATAAGCTATGTTTCTTCTAATTAAGGAAGGTGGTTTAGTACTTACCCACCACCAAGAAGAAGAGGAATGAAGACACTGCAGATCTATAGAGCTTCTCAATGTGCTGTATCATAGTTGCTGAAGTATATGGCCTCACTGCCTCTCCCTCCAGTCGTACGGGGAAAAAATATGTGTGTATTATAGCAACAGGACCTCACATTCTGCCCAGCGAATGTCACACTTACTAAAGTTACCACAGCTTTGAGCTCGCAGTGCTCTGCCTGCTGCCTGGATATAGCCACGTTTGAAGTGACAACAATGAATTCCCCGGGGGCAGTTTTGAGCTCTCTCTGAGATGTTGAAAATGTTCTGAGAGCAGAGGGAAGATAATACATTGTTTTTCACTTTAGCCTTGTATAAACCGCAGCTTTGGGTTGAGTACAGACTATCTAAATACCGAAAAGGAGACCTTTCTTCTGCTGAACTCATCCCAACTAAGTGGAGGCGAGAAGAGAAAGAGCATTGGTTTAATTTTCTGAGCAGCCAGACTCCTATCATTCTAATGCACCACAAAAGGAATTTTCAGGAATTCAGAATCTTTGTGGTTATATGCATATGATGTTTATAAGTAAAATGTATTCCCCAAAGTATTCTTTTCAGCGCAGAACAAACCCTTTTTCATCAAAAGTTGATTACTTGAACTCGGTTTAAGTCAATGCCACCTAGGTGGAGGGGGAAATTGCTGAAGCAGGTAGCCTATCTATAAAACCAGGAGCCAACTTGGTGGGAAGAGCTGCAGCATCCCCAAACCCTGCCTGTACCATCCAGCCCCTCCAGCAGTGCTGCCCCTTTACCAAGCATGTGAGCGTGTGCTGCTCTCACTATTTGGTTGACACCTGTTCCCCCAATTACAGGATTAGGGACGACTGCACACTTTGTCTAACAATCTTGTGTATCTTTAAAACTCTCCAGGTCATGGAATTGTGCTTGATTATCCAGTAAAGACTCATTTTCTTATCTTAAAACACATATGAACCACAATTCAGTTCAGAGAGGCATGAGTATTTCTGCTTTTTCCTTGCAATTGAAAACACAATGGACCCACACCTGACCTGAAAAATTTGGCTGATCGAACAATGTCAAGAGGGACAACCCATTTCTGTAGCCACCAGTTGTTACTCTAGCTTTGGTGTGCTGATACCAAAGTAGTGATATCAGCAAAGCAGGATAGGCTAGAGGGAGTATGGCTAATGGAATCTGGAGGGCAAATACAATCAAAAGTTTGAGAAGGGAATAACCAGTAGAGTCAAAGGCACCTGGAGGATCAAGAGGAATGGGACTGAGTTACTGGTCTTAGAGTACTGGTTGTGACTGTGTGTTGGAGAAATCAGTGTGGGAATATGGAGGTGGGCCGAAGGCAATCCAAACAGTGTCTGATTTAAAGCTGAGTATTTGGTGTGCTTCAGAAAAACCCTTCAGGTGTGCTGTGATGGACCATTGCTCCTGCAAATGGTGTTTATGTTTTTTTCATCCTGTAATAGCAGTTCTCTTGTGAATGCTCCATTGGAGGATTTGCTCAGGTCAATGCCTGAGCAAAACTGCCAGGTCAGCCAGCGTTTAATCAAGAGAATATAAAGGAGGTTTAGTGTTGCCAGTAGCCACCAGTTCAACATGAAGCTTCTCCTACTTGGTTAACACAATGCAATTATAAGAGAATCTCAATTTCTGAACAAAGTGAGAAGCAAACTTGATACACGAGTGTTGCTGAGAAAAGCATGGGAAAAAATTTGAGTTTCGGAGGTCCAAATCAAAAAAGCAAAGAACAAAAATGAAACAAAATACACCTTTTTCTCACGCTGTTTTATAAATTTTGGAGACTCGCAATCTCTTGCATTAAAACTGTCTTGTTTGGGCCAACAGCTGGACGTTAGCCTTCACTGGCACCTTTGCTAATGTATCCTTGGGCAGGTGTCAGAACCCTGAGATGTCCTTTCAGTGAAAGCCTTCACACACTTTCAGGAAAATCAGTGGAGAGAAAGGGAACAGCGAGAAGATAAAGTGCTGTCACAAAAGGCTGCTCTCCTCCTCCTTGCCTTGTCCTTCTCTCCTTTTCTCCTTCTCTTTCCATCATCTACCAGGCAGCCACCCAGCAAGGCAAAGATTTCTTTGCACATCCCAGAACTCTTCCTTTTCCCGTGAAGCGACCTGAGGGCACAAATCTGTGAGCCATCATCGCACTGGGCTCCCTGATTTGAGGGGCAACGGTTTGGTGCTAAAACGGTGTCCAAGATTTTCTAAACTCCGGGTGCTCACGGCTTGGGACAGGAAACACTTGGCGCTGTCAGCAGCTTCAAAAACAAGACCCTGGGTTTCCCAAGATGAGCACCCCCTTCGCTGATTCTCTTTCCATCACCTCATCCTCCGCGCAGCCCGCAGCCAGCGTTCCCCTCTGCCCCCCTATAGGCGTCCCCCTGGAACGGCCTTCTCGGCGGTATTTTCCGTCGAATTCCGAGAATTTAGGATTCGGGAACCCCCTTTTGCTGCCCGGGCGCTGTTTAACCGCCTGCCGGGGCTGCGCGCACGGGGCAGTCCCTGGGGAAGGAGGCAGCGAACGCCGCCACCCCCTCCACGACTCCCCGCTGCCGGGAGCTCTTCCCTGCCGCAGCCCTCAAACTTTCCACCGCCTCGGAAGCTTCCCCATTAACCCCTGTGGAAGCCGCAGGGGGGGCGCCGGAGGTGGGGATCGGAGGCTCCGCAGCCCTCTCCGCCCTCCCATGACGGCTCCCCCTCCTCGGGGCAGCAGCAGCGGCGGCGGCGCCGCTCGCCCCGGGCACCCTCCTCCCGCCGCGGGCCGGCGGCTCGGCCGGCGCCGGCCCCTTTAA
>VXBA01005938.1:345828-398310 GCA_013399895.1 Serilophus lunatus
GGCGGGGAGGCGGCTGCGGGGGTTGCTGCGGCAGCCGCTGAGCTCCGGGGTTAGGGTGGGTCGGGAGCGGATGAGAGCAACTGGTGGAGGTTGCAGCGAGCCTGAGCGTTTGCGTGGAAAACCCGCCCGGGGGGCAGCCCTGCTCTCACGCCACGTAGCCTGGAGTGCCCCTGCCTTTGGCTCGCCCCGCTGTCCGCTCCGGAGCGTGTGCCCTGCCCGGGCCGCGGGCTTGGCCGCAGCGCCGGCTGTGCTTCGTGTCCCAGCGCCGCTCGGCTTTTAGTCGGTTTGGACTCGGCGTTGTCTCACCCCAAGGGATCCGGTAGCACAGGCGGTGTCACTGGTTAGGGCCCTGGGCTGGTTGTGTGCACCGCTGGCTGGGTAGGTTGGGAAAACTGACTTTTTGTAGCTCAGTTTCCCTTCCAAAAGTGAAGAATACGGATGTCAAGGGAGAATGCTACAGAATTGGAGTACGGTGGTACTTACTACTTTGAAGTGTTGGCTTGTATTTATAGGCAATGAAATACACAATTTATAGTGTAGCTAATAGTAAGTATAAATACGTGATGTGTCAGTTCTCTGGAAAAAATGCTACACCTCTGTGGCCATTCTCAAGTTTTCAAGGGTCTCAGAGGTTACCAGAAAATTCTGCATGTTATGCACTGATGTCTCATGTTGATGTTATTTCATTTCTAAGCATCTGCGCCCCTTCAATGTGCATGTTGGGGGGCTGGTGTGGAAATGAAATGCTTTTGTAAAAATGTAAGTAATAATGAAATATAGTATAGTCTAGGAAAAAAAAATAAAGCCAATGAAGCGGCTGTCAGTGGGATGAGTTTCCATGCTACTCACCTTAATGAAACTAGCATGTCAGGTTGCATTTAATATATAGTTGTTCAATGGATTAACCACCTCTTTTCGCCTTTCTCCGCCATTGCTGAATTACATACCTCGCTTCTTTGTTCACAGGAAGTTCATGAAGTGGATCATGGTCTTATTAACCAGCTACTTGCTGATTCAGAGGAGATTCTTAATTTGTGCACAGAGAAAATGCAGGGTCCTGCTCAGTATAGCTGGAGTACCGACTGGAGTTTTTGGGTAATGTGTTTTATCCCTCCCTTAACTTGTTTTTAATTTATAAG
Organism: Serilophus lunatus; assembly: GCA_013399895.1. NCBI lineage: Eukaryota > Metazoa > Chordata > Aves > Passeriformes > Eurylaimidae > Serilophus > Serilophus lunatus. The sequence continues at coordinate 346,968 of VXBA01005938.1, forward strand.
TATAATGCATGCCTATATTAATTTAGATAAGTGTGTATATGTACAAGCTTTATATCCACCATTCTCAAGTTGCTTTGTAGTCATGAATTAGTAAAGTGCTCTCCACCCATTTAGTGAGGTAGGTAATTTTATCACTATCAGCTTAGTAAAGTGTAAGCTGAGACTGAGGGGGGAGTGAAGCCATTTACCTGATGTCAGCTATCAAGTTAGTGTCAGAACTTCTGGCTTCTGTGCCCAGTCCTGTCTCCCAGTTCCTGCCATGGTTCATTAACCTACCCGGTGTCTCTTTATGCCTTTAGAAAGACATTGTTCGTGCTTTTTCACTATGAGGTCTGAAGTTTGGCTCTCAGTTTTGAGTGATTCTTCTGATGTGCTTTCTGACTGCCTGCTTCTTGTCAAGTAAACACATTTGTTTTCCACAAGAGTAAATAAACTTCCTGTGTTGTTCTATGTAAAAATGGGATTTGTGAATAAGAAGGGCAGAAAGGAGAGGTTTAATTTTGTTCCTTTCCAGGGAAATGCCTCACTGAAAGCCAAGGGTGTAAAAATAAATACTGGTTTTAATACTCTTCTCATGCTTTTGGTGTTTTGTTGGGGGTTTTTAATGCCTTTGGAGAAGGTAAATGTACGTGTGTAGACTTCAAGCCTATGCTTTGCTGGTACTTTGGTAGATGGGTTGCTGCTGTTTGATAAGGAAGAGGACCACTTGTGCATGCAGCCACAGGCAGGGTAACAACTGATCTTGTGAGAGACTTACATTCCCTTCCTCACAGCTCTGGCAGTCTGACTCAGGTTCTGCATCAGGTGTCCACAGTAAATTGGTGTGCTTCAGTCTGTGCATAAGAACATCATGTGGGCTCCTGTGTCCTTCTCCTGATGAGGTCATTGGTGTTCACTGTGCTCAGCAGGTGAAAGATTGAGGCAAAGGCCATAAGGAATCTGTGGCAAAGCTGTGAGCAGAACTGGGGATCAGATTTCCCAAAGCCTTGGTTATAAGTCTGTCTTGTATTTGTTTTCATCCCCCTATTCCAACTAAGTGGATGTCCTAATGGTCAGAACATCAATTTTTGCATCTCAGGCCCTAGGAAAAAAGTCCCTACAAGTGTCTGTGTATTCTCAAACTGAGCAATGGTAGCCTGGAGCCAATGGAAACGGAATAGGGCTAATGAATCCCAGCAGGTTGTAGACTTGTGCTGCTAGAGGGCAAGTACTTGGATTGTTCAGTGTTTTCTCCCCTATTCCTACAGAGACAAAGGTGATACAGGGCAGTCCTGCCTGTGTCCAGCTGGATCTCTGTACTTGAATTGATAGTAAATAATGCTGCGCACACATTGAAACTGCCAGCTATGCTCTCCTTCGATGGTAAAGCAGATTGTGTAAACTAACTCTTTATGGCTTGTGTACAACCATTAATGTAGGTGGTAGTTTGTGTGAGGAATAAACCTGTTCAGGTCTTGGGATGAGTTTGGGCTTGCAATTAGTAGCTCTGTGTTTCCCTGATAAACTTGGCAATTGAAAAAAAGTCACTAAAATATACAATGTATATGGCTTTGTATTCTTAGGTTTGAGACATGTGCTGAAGGTCTGAAGTCTTTTTGAGCAGAGCTTTAAGCCTGTACAGCGCAGGTTATTGCGAGTCCTCACAGTGCCACTTTCTGCTTACTGTAGTAATGTGTGAGTGTGACTTCAGGGGAGTGGAGCTCTTCAGTGCAGTGGCCACTGCTGTGTGAGGTGTTTTCCAGTATGATGAAATGATTGCTTTCTCTCTGTGATGTATACTTCGAGACCTCAGTATTTGTTTGACGTTAGTGTTTATCTGGTTCTGCAAATATGACCTTGCAGTAATTGTATAAATACTTGCCTCTTGTAAGATAATGCTGTGGCTTTAATGTTCTAGCCATACTGTCTGTCACTGATTCGTTTTAAAAACCTCTAGCAGGCTGGTTATAGGAAGCTGTGGTACTTATTTTTTCAGCCTCAAGGGGACTGAACTTAAAAGTAGCAAAAACCAGAAAGTCACAAATTCAAGGCAAAATTGATCTTCTCATTAAAATGTTATGTCATCGGCATCTCTCCTCCTCTTCTTGACAGAAAATGTGTTTGAATAACTTGCTGATGATCAGCTGCTGACTGTAAAAACAAATAGCTAAAACTCCCTGAATTCTGAGTCATAATGAAATGTGTAGGTGATAGCATGGAAGGCAGTTTGCAGTGTATACAGCGTGTGTCACTAACACTTGACAAAGGATGATCTTAGTGTCCTGTGGCAGGTGTGCATTTGTTATGCTCATTCCTGCTCTTCAATTCACAGAACAAAGGAATTGCTACAACAGCAGGACTAGCCTGTGGCAGCATCCAGGGATCAGCTTTGTTGCCTGGGTTATTTGCTTTGAGAGGCTGCACCTCTGACAACTTTGGTTTGCTCCAAGGGTTCGTTTCGTCTGAGTATGATGTCCTCTTGCTTGTCTGGTGTTGAAAACCGAATGTGGATGTTAGAGCCTGACTGGTTTGACTTCAATTTTTCAAGGATTGAGTGGGAGTAGGCAGTTGTGCCATGCCTCTGGAAGTGATGCCAAGTATCATGAGTGCTCAGTAGGTGCTGGGAGCACATGTAATTAGCATCAAGTTAGGGTTGGCAGCCTCTGGGATACCATCTCTCTCCTGGCTATGGTGAGTGTGGAGAAGGAAGGATAGCAGAGAAATTAGAAGGGAGGGAAGAAAAGATGAGAATCCTACTATGCAGAACAATACTTTGAATATCTTCATTGAACGTTTTTGAGAAATTATTAATTTTCTGTTATTGTAAGCAATTCTGAAGCTGATGGTGTTACTAACTGCTGTTTTTAAGATTGGTGGTGTGTCATGGTGTGTCTTATGTGGGGGTTTTTCCCACCTGGAGGTGTACAAAGCAAGACTTCTCTAACCTCCCTGGAGGAAGAAGAAAGATTACTTATAAAATTAATCTTTCCCTCTTTACTGGAAACTGTAAAACTTGTATCTCGGTTTGATTAAATGATTCTAGGTTCAGCAAACGCAAATGGAATTGATGAAAGTCAAAGATGATTTGGAAACTAAGTTACATCTGGAAGCCCATCTCAAGATTCTGAATTCACTTTTTTATCCTTTTTATGCCATTCCTACTGAGATATAATTTAATTTAATATCTTTGGAAGAAGAAACGTGTGAAAGGCTTAGGTGTTCTCCTGTAATGAAGAAGGTAAAGCAGAATGAGGAAAATAATGAAAAGGATCCTTGCATCAAAAGCGAGGGTGTTGTCTGGGGAGTCTGGTTCGTATTAATGAACAGCCAAAGGAAGTTCATCTATGTCTGCAATAAGCAGAATGCCCGTGGAAAGAAAGAATGAAAAAGTAAGTCCTGCTGCTGCAATGGAAAGAGCTGAAATCAAATGAGCACCTCTCACAACATTGCTTATATCTGGGAATCTTGTTCAAGAATTTGGAAATGTGTGGTGTCAAGGAGGTGTTGGGAAGAAAATAAGAGGCTTTTAAAATGCCAATTAACTGCAATGTAATGTCACTTTAAGGAGCTGGTCAGTGCGGAGGAGTCTGAGAATAGGTGTAAAAGATAGTGTGAAAAGTGGGAAAAAGCCTTTTACTTTTCATAATAGACGAGAAAGTAACGTTACATGACATTGGGAAAATATTTTGAATCTTTACAAACAGAATTGGTCTCTGTGAGAGAGCTACTCTCTGGGACCGTGTGATAATCTGTCTGCCAAGAGTACAATAAGCATATCTGACTCAAACCTGCACAGGAGGGATGCAGCTACACATCACAGCTTGGAAGATAAATTATTGAAGCACAGGTACAAGTTGAGGTATTTTGAGGCCCAAGACTGGTAAGGGTTAAATGAAATATTTCTTGTATCTATAGTAGTTTGAATGTGCCTTCCACCTTCTTCTGAAGAGTCACATCACTCTTGGAATGGTTTACTGTACTGGATGGCTTGGTAACTGTTTTATCAGGCTGGTCTTTAAGGTCTTCTGACAGTAGCTCCATCTCTTGTGTTGTGTATTTGGTATGTTGTTCCTTCTTATACGTGGCTTTAAGTCAAATGTTTGGGATGTGAAGGAGAGCCATCAATGCTTATGACATTGAAGGAGGATTTTTAATCTCTTTTTCGTTTGCTGGTATGAAACAGTTTGTTAAAGAGGATGAGAACTAGTTAAATGCTGTAGGTCTCCAAAGAGAATAAAAACCTTAAGGACATTAATGCTAGGTTTTGGTGTTTTGTTTTTGTTTTGTTTTTTTATGTCCTAACTTTAATGTAAATAGCTTTTTAGCTTTTAGCACTGGTGTGTTGTTTGTTTACCTATCTGGAATCTCTGTAAATGAGTGCCTTTTTTCAGCCCTGTGATAGCACTGATTATATAGCAACTGTTTTAACATGGTAAGAAGAGACAAACAGTGCAGTTCTGACCAACCTTTGAACATGGCTGATTAGGCTAATGGGGTTTTCTCACTTCTTTTCACACTGGGAATCTCTTTATCGCTGTTGATGCAGCTCTAGAGTGAGCACTGGGGTAGATCTGGCTGTCATCAAGTTTCAGCCTGTCCTGAACAAAGACTGACAGTTGTGCTCTAAATAAGCTTTCACCAGCTGCAGCATTGGAAAGCTCTATATAATATGAATTATTATTGTAGACATGTAAAGAAGTAGTCTAGAACCTAAAGAATAAATTTAGTAGGTCACAAAGAAAATACTTCAGATGTATGGTTTAACTTTTTTTTCTTTAGTCACTATGTTGCATTTCTAATGATTTTCCTCATCGTTCAGAAAATCCACATGAATTTGGTTGAATAGTGATATCCTTTTAATGAAAGGGCTGATCCTGAGCTGCAGAATGAAAGGTTTAAAAGACCACTCTAGAAGATGGGATTAAGTTCTCTTTTTGGTCCTTGTGGTTTGCTTATAGCTTGAATTTCTGCAAACGGGCAGTGGTGTCTTTTTTTAGGTCTGCTACAGGTGAGCTACTTGTATGAAAGGAGAGGGAAAGAAGACAGGATGTGATTGTTCAGTGGTATGTTTAAGTCATTAGCAGTAACTAGGAGAAAAAAATCTCTGGGAGATGCTTGAGGAATAAAATAATCAAAATTTCAAATATTTTGTTGACTTTTAGATGATTTGGAACACTTACCTATAGAAAAACATTAGAATGTTCTAGGCAATAGTATATGGTTTTTCTGCAAATGATTACTCTGGAAGTTATTTATTGTGTCATCCTATGTAGCAGATGGTTATGTACTAATTGAGTTGTGTCAAGATTCCTTGGTGACACTGGCAGCATCTTAGAAGTTTTGTGGAGTAAGTGGGTTTAAGCAGTGTGGGGGGTTTTTTTGTTGGTTGGTTTTTTTTTTTTTTTTTGGAGTTGCTTGCTGAGTCAGTTTAAGCCTACACTAGTGATATTTGTGTATTTGCTACTGCAACCCTCTAAATCCTCCAGGGAAATGATAAAGTCATTCAGGATTTTGGCCTGTTCATACAAGCTCTGTGTCTCCCGTTTTCTGCTGTGCCTACTATCCACCAGGACCCAAGATGTGACCCCTTGTTCAGGTATTGGCAGCATGTGATCGTGAAGCACTGTGTGCATGTAGCTCTGATCAGCTTGTCCTGATACGCAGGTCTCCCAACAGCTGTCTCCTTGCATTTCATTCTGTATAAAACTGCAGAAAAAATATGTATGATCTGTGTTTGGGAATAGCTTGGTCAAATGTGGTAGCTGCTTTTGATATAGAAATGACTAACAACAAAATCTGTTCGTTTTCTGAAGCAGAAAAGGAAGAGATGAAATAAGATATTTCACAGGAAAAATAGTTTTGGGTAGTTGCTTGGTGAGTGGTCTTTTCCATGTAATTTCCAGTGCAGCAGGGCTACTGGCAGACTTAATGTGATGACCAGAGTAATTTATACCAAAGCAGTTTATATGTAATTGGCTACAGTTACTACTGCATTAACCGTACAACTACTGTTGTGTTTTAATATGTTCCTTCAGGTTTGCATGAGTCCTGATCCAAAGTATTTATGTATCCTCTCATGAGTCGCTAAATGGCACCAAGATGACTCTTTGTTTCTTATTTCCTTCGTGGTTCTTTTTGATCGATATCTGGGTACTGTTACAGATCAGAGATGTAGACACGGTGATACACATCTTGCTGGCAAAGTAAGGAGTGAAATATCCAACTGGGGTGTGTCATTCTTTTGCTTTCTATATTGGACTACTTCTGTATTAAGAAATCTTTGTGGTACTTTTCAGGTAAGGAAGATGAGTTCAGAATTCATGACTTACAGTTCCTTTATTGTATTCAGGGATTTTTCTCCCCCTGAAAGACATCTGGATTTTCCCCCCTGTTTATTGAATGGATCAAATAAGTCTAAAGTCAAGCAGTTTGAATTTTTTTTCATTACTTAGGCAGCCTGCAGTGAAAGATCAGGTGGAAGAACAGATGTTCTTAACCACTAACATTGGCTAATTGTTTCACACACATGCTGTAGAAACAAACATGAGTCAGATGAAACTGCTGTTCAGAAAGGAATGTATTTTGTTATCCAAAAGGAAATAGTCTTGGCTGAGCTTTTAATTACCATTGCATCATATTAGTACCACTTATGGCTGTTGAAACCTGGACGACATAGTTTCCCAAAATTAAACTGTGGAGTGGATGAATTGTCTTGAGTTAAAGGATCTTTGTGCTGGGAGAGTGACAAACTCACTTCAAGTACACAGTGTTAAAATAGTAACTGCAGAGTTCATCCAAACACACTTGGTTTATTCATATTAAACTTGGTTTAGACGTTCATGTATCACCGGGTTTTGTTGTTGTATTTCGGTTTATTTTTTCCTTTTTTGTTAAATCCTCATGCAATCAATGAAATTACTAAAGCAGAACAAAAAGGATGCTTGAATGCTACATCTTGTAAGTCAAGGAAGTAGGTACAGATGCAGGATTTTTCCCTAAAATGAAAAGGAGCTTTGAGAGCATTTAACAGCCTTGTGAACTTTGCTTGTACTCGTGTCCTGGGGAGGAAGCATGAAACATGGTCTTTGGCATGGCCATTGCAAGCATAATTTTACTGCCAGGTTCAAAGGAATTATTACCAGCTATGGATGATGTTGATGATGATGCTGAATAAATCTGATCTTGCCTCTTGGAAGCTGAAAGCACCTTAATTTCCAATTCCTTGTTGAGGAAGATGTGTCTCCATGGAAGTGTCCGAACCTCTTGAACTTTTTGACTAACTTATTTATTTAAAATTTAAATGTTTTTTTCATCCGAACTCAGAGGTATCTGCTAGCAATTACATAAATAATTAATCAGCCTTATTGCTAATTGCAAATGTCCAGACTCAGGTGTTTAATCAGTAGCAGATGTTGTTATCTTATAAACAGGAAATGCACTTAAATCACTTTATGTTCATGCTGCTTCTGAGACCTGAGTCACACTGGTACCCAGGCTCTGGCAGGGCTTTTCTGCGATCACTTTGAATCTTCCTACTGTTTCCTTGTTAGAAAGAAATTGCCAGTGGCTGTTCTTCAGTACAGCTGTGCTTTCCAATATCTTGCTGCCCTTTCAGCACGCGGAGAAATTCCTGTGATGTACCCTGTGTGTTTTGGGAAGGCAGAAGAGTTGTCTCGTTTTTCTGGTGAAACCAGTTCTTGCTATTTGCATATGTGGCTGATCTCGACAGCAGAACTGCAGGGTATCCAAAGGGCCACCACCCAGCCTGGTGTGCACAGAGACAGCTACTAATCCTAGCCAGCAGCCTGGGCTGGCAAATTGGCTGTAAATATAGCCTCATTGTGCTCAATTATCTTCTCCTTTCAGGCTTTCAGATTTAAATCCGAGTGATTATAACGCCTTGAAATGAATGTTTGTTTCTTCTGTCAGCTTCCTCGATCGTGCAGCGCTAGGAGAGGGACCTCTTTGCTGTTCTTGAATCATTAGCTCTTCGTTCAGCCAAGTGCCCAAGAGGATTTGGTTTGTAGGAGGCTGGGCCTTCAGTGAGTGATGTGAATGCAGCATAGAGGCACCTGCCTCTTGTTTTGTGGCTTTGAAACAGCGTGTGTGTTGTGACAGCTTTTGGGGATGCCGTCTTGCAGCTGAGGTTGGGTGGATGGTGCCTTGCAGCAGAGGGGCTCCAGAGCCCCTCACTGCTGTGGTGGCTCATGATCTGTACAAGATGAAGCTCCTGTTCTCTTCTGCAGTTTTTCTTTCTTCCAGAACAGCCCCTGCCACAAACGGCATCCAGAGCCTGACTTCATGGAGTTAGCTGCAGGCGGGTCCTAGGTACAGCAGATGGAAAGGGACAGACAGTGTAAAGAAAGCAGAACAGATGTATGACTGCTGTTCCCCTTGTAGAGCAGGGAGAGATCTCTTGGGCATGCAGAGCCCTGGATCCTTTGCCTTAAAGTGTCCGCTCAGTGCTTGTGAAGAACTGAGATCTAGGCAGCTGGTGAAGGGTTGGGCGGCAATGTACTCGTTTGGGGAACATGGGTGTGTATGAAGTATGCCCTGCTCTCCTCCCTCCTCTGCTCTGGAGCTCAGACAGAGAAGATCTCTTAGCAAGGGCTTGACTTATAAAGCAGAAAGTAGCCAAGTCTTGTGTGAAGTTTGGTCCATGCCAAGTGACCAGATGTAGATGTACCCTAGGACTGGTTCATGGATTGCAGCCTTCACTGACACAGAGTGAAGGAGCGCTGGACATTGAGTGCTCCTTTCCAAGCTGATGGTTCCCTGGTGATAGTACTTTCCTTTGCTATTCCCTTTGGGACTTCTGTGAACTTGAAATGATCAATTTTACTGCAATCTGTCTCCCAAAATCCATTTCGATTATGGTGGTTTTGTGCGAGCTGGGCAGCTCTAAAGCGTGTTCCCCACTTCTGAAGTTTTCTTTGACCACTTGCTGCAGCATTTGTGTGCCTGTTCTGTAAGGCTGGTGTGTTTCAGCCTGTTTTTCAAACTGGCATGCAAGCAGAGGCTGGCAGAGCACTAGCTAGCTCTGCTGGATTGTGTCCAGCACCAGCTCTGAACAAGTGGGTGAGAGAGGGAGGAAGCTGTAGAGGTTTTGGCCAGGGATTTGTATGGTTTGGAGCAGACTGCAGGCAGCTAGAGGAGAGGAGGTATGTTTGTGTGTGTGGGGGAGTGTATCTTCTGACTCTACATTAGCTTCATGCCTCAGTCAGTTTTATTCTGAAATGGAGCATATGCTTTGCTCTGCACTGTGCACGTCAAACGAGATTTTTATCTCCAAATCAGAGTTGTTATGAAAGTACATTGGTTTCACTGCTAAAAATGCTTTAGAACCCTTATTTGCATGAAGTACTAAATACTACAAAACAACTGCTCCAAAATAAGCAGGGAATATTCTCAATCCAAACTTCTTGTTTTTCTGAGAAAAGTCTATAATACTGCTAATGACAAGAGGCTTTCTTGTCATTGATAAGAAGCTTATCAGATTGTTTCCAAAGAATCTCGTTGGAGTAGCTTCAGTTGAACCCTGTTTCAATGAAATGTAATGGCTTGTAAAATTGAGCTCATTTTGGTGGGATCTTGAAGGACAAACCTGGGAGAGTTCCTCACATGTTCTAAACTGAAATACTCTGTTACAAAATTCTTCCAGGTCTGTTCTACTGTTTTTTGTTTGGTGTTTTGTTCTTTTTTTTAAATAACATTAAAAATGTAACTTTTAACTGGTTTTGCAACTAAAAGTTCTTCAAAAAATACCTTTATATCATTCAATTCTTTAAGTCTTTGAGCTTTCTTTCTGCTTGGGAAGGATGCCAAATTTCAAAATTCTTCACAAAAATGATACTCTTTTATAATTATATAACCTGATATTAGCAGCATACTGTTTCATATGATGCTTAATTTTCTTGTCTGTCAAAATTATAATTGTGACAACTTTAGTTGTGGATTTTTAGCCTGTTTTCCAAGCTATGCTCCAACATGATTTGCTGTTTGTATTTACATAGGTGAAACTCAAGTACGAGTCCGTCCTTCCTGCTCTTGGAAGGGTGATATGAATGGTGAGGTGCAGGCCTTTTGTGAGCAGAATTCCAAGTTCATGTCACACTGTGGAGAAACAGTTGTGATCTGGTCTCCCTGGTCAGTAGTGGACCAGAACTGCTTTTCCGAAAAGAAGACTTTCAATATGTGTCAGGTCAGCGATGGCTTGATGAGTCTGATGTCCACAGTGGAGCTGAACTACTCTTGTGGGACACAGTGCTTTTGACATACTATACCCAGCCTTTAAAATCAAATCTCCCTTTCTTAAGTACTTATAAGATTCAGTCAGTTTCATGATACTGGGTGTTGGAAGTTTTCTAAATAGGTGTCCAATATTTCAGAAGATCTCCATGATGAAATAGTGCTGGGGAGTTTCTTTCTGTGTGGATTTCTGGAAGCTACTGGTGTGAGTGGTAAAAAACAACCTGTCAAACATTTTCAATATGCCTGCCTGTGCATGTGTTAGAACTAGTTAAGAGTAACACATTTGAGGGCACTAGGGACTCTGTCTTGAGCCTTGTTCATGGGATCTCATAGGCTTTAAAAAACACAACCCACCCCTCATCCTCCCATCTCTACCTCTCCCTGCTCTACCTCAACCCACCCACCACCACCATCACCACCCCCTAAATCCCTAGAAGATAGAGTAGCTGGGGTATTTGCTAATGACCTGTATTTTAATCTCATCATTGAAATTTTATATAGTGTATTTCCAACAGAAGACAGTTTCACAGAAATTCCACCGGATGCTACTCTGCCTGTTCAGAGATGTCAATGAAGGAAAACTGTCATTGGTTTATTTTCTGCTTAGTCACTAAGAATTGTTGATCTTTCTCCTTCACCCTCGTCAAATAAGAGGAGGCACACAAGTGGGGACATAATGACTGTAGCGCACAGCCTGTACCTGCCAGTGGCCCTGTGCTTGGAGACTCCCCTCTCCAATGTTATGGGTGAAGGAAAAAGCACATAATGAATGTAATTAAAATAGTACTAGCTCCCTAAACTCTTCCCCCTCCCACTGTGACTAAGCTTTTTCACATTTCCTTGGGAGCATGGGAACTTTGGGAAAGGCTCCTACAGGCTCCTACACTGGCTGAGTGAACCCTGGCAACAGTTGCTTGGTTTCTTTTATTTTTTTTTCTCATTGCTTGACATGCCTCTCATGAACTAGGAATTACATACAACTGTTTGGATAAGCAGATGTGATCAAATACCTCCTTATTTAAAAAAACAGAACAGAAAAAAACCCAACAAAAGCCAAAGTGGACCAATGTGTACAGTATACTGTACACAGCACAGTAAGTCACCCTAAGTAGTGCGGTGCTGCTCTTCACGTCCTGTGAGTGGTTCTTTCCCTTTGTGAGTTGAATGTTTTTGTCCTTCAAGGGAAAGAAAAGAACAGTATGTCACTGCTAGTAGAGCTTTTGAGTACTCAAAGATTGAGAGTTGTTCCTAACCCAGTTTTTTTTCAGTGATTCTGTCAGGAAATGGTTAGTGAAAATAAATCACTGTAACAGAGTGGATCTAGACTGTTTACTTGTGATAAGGTAAACAGAACAAGTCTGACACTTCCAACACAGAGCCTAGCACTCATTTTCTGAAGGAATAGAAAACTGCTCTGTAACTACAAAAAGATAAGGGAGACTGGTAGTCATGTGGATCTAAGCTTTCTCTGTGATTTTGTGCCTAAAAGCAAATGTGAGTTAGATTTGTTTGTGTGACTCCTGCAATGCTAAACACAAGCTTTCAAGAAGGATGTTGAAAATAGGAGGGGATTCAGAAAAGCCACAAGAATAAGTCTGAAAAAATAGTCTTTTTGCTTATAGACTTGAGAAGCTTAATCCTTACCTCAAAAGAAGATATGGAATACGTTGTTCACAATCTACAAATAATTCACAAATTAAAGATAAGATTAACCAGCAGACTAGTAGAACTACCTTTAGCTAGGATGGATTTTTCCTTCAGGTGTGACCTTTAATTTAAAAAGGTTATATATATATTATTCTTTGCCAAAGGGAAATTCGATCGTTGCAGCTCTAGTTTGAAAGTAGGAGAGCTGTGGCATGTCTGTTATAGATTAGATGAATGGTCACAAGGTACTTTCCTGGACTGAAGAATTGGCTGCAGCGGGATCCGAATTTCTCTGATGGAAAGGCTTGTCAGACTTGGCACCCTTTACAGGCAGCCTCAGCAGAGAGACCACCATCTCAGTGTGCCAGGGGAGTTGTTCTTGTGTTTTTAGGTGTCTGCCTGAGTCGATTTTGGAGTCTTAAATTTGCCTGCCTTACACTGCTAAATGAGGCTTTTGTTCTGGTCTGTTAACTTGGCTCTCACCTAGCCTAGGGGGGCTTTAGTCTCACTGAAAGTGTGATGTTGGTATGCTTTGTTTTGGATGTTTTTGTTTGGGTTTGTATTGAATTTTTTTTTTCTCCTCCCCTGTCAGATAAGTTTAAAGAATACTTGCAGTATGAAGTAGTCGTGTTGTATAAAATCAAACCTCTCCCTTGAGTGTTGTGTTCTTCTGGGGGCTGTTTTCTTTCTCCTGATGCTAAGAAGGGTTTTAGATGAATTTGAAAAGGAGGAACACTATTCTTTCTTCAGTAGAAATGCAAGAACTTTTGCCAGAATATTTAATGTTAGTTTTAATGTGCTACTGTCGGATTAAAATGTAATTTCATCCTAAACTTACTTACTGTTTTTGACCTTGTCTAGAAACTTGTTAGGAAATTACTGGTCAAGCTCTTCTGTGTGTGGGGAACAGCATGTCAAGTGGCCCTTTAAGTGGGGTTTAGGGATAGTGGCATGGATTCAGGGGCTTGTAGACAGGGAAGCAAAGCCCTGTGTTCCATGGGCCATATTTTGATGCTTAAGTGAGGCTTCTGAGCGTAAAAGCAGGGGGGAGTAGGTTGGGCAGCTTGCTTATAGGCTTTTTTTATTTTGGGATCCTAAGCACTTGGTAGTAACTGGTACCAAGACTGAAGCTCAGTGGGAGACTCGTGTGCATCTCTTAAAACGAGGTGACATCAGAGTTGTGTTACTGTACTGGTGAAGTCGATTTACCTGTGATCTCAGCTGTTGTATTCATAGCTGCATGTCAAAGCCACGGAATGCAAATTGCCAGGTAACGGGGGTTCTGTGGTTTCTCAAAACAAAGGGAAAACACTAACAAAGTAAATGCCAAGTTATTGCTGTCATTAGTGATTGTTAAAAAATGTGCAAACCGTTCTGCTGAGGTTGATTGACTATTTACATGCTTAGTGATATGTGCAATCAAATAATTTCCTAATTATTAGAATTCCTGTTGTACTCCTGGGAGAAGGTGTAGCTTAATTTTCCTCTGCAATTTGCTAAATGGCTCAAATTGTTAGCAGTGGCCTAACTTTGAAGGTGGAAATGTGAAGGGAAGCTGTTTTTCTTTCTATCCTATAAATAACTCAGTCTTATTTAGGTGTATGTATTTTTTTCTGGAACATGACTTTATATAGTTGGACTAGTCCATTTCTAAAGGTATGAGAATCACTTGGTTATGTTTCTGCAAGTAATAACTGGTTCTTACATAACTGTATAAAACTTTTTGGTTGTCACTGAACATGGTTTTCTGTTTATGCTATTTTATAGGTTTCTGGTGTATTTTGTAGCTTCGGGTAGAAAATGCTAATATATTGTCGACTGGACTTAATTTTCTTGGTGATAAAATACAGAGTAACCATAAATGCCTAAGATTATCCTCAAGCAAAGTGTTTGCATGCTGACTTTAATTAAACCTAGAAATGTATGTATATTAAAAATGAGTTTCTGTTTTCATCTCTTAAATCAGGTTGTAGCGTGACATTTATGCCTTTCTTATTTTTATATTTGATGATGGATTTTGTAACCCAGAGGTGGCAACCTGCCTCAAGTGCTACCACGTGTTGGACAGTATAGTAGCAATTGTGAGAGATGCTGCATTCATAAAAATATCTTGTTTTTTTCATTTTAAGGAAATTGAAATAGCCAATAGTGTTAAAATTGTCTCCGTTGTTTCCCAAGTCCATTAAAGGATCTCTTAAACACAAACCACATACTGAGTAAGTAACAATTACAGGTCTAAGTGAGTCTGTTTTCATGCCAAGTAGGGAAGAGCTAAGGTTAAAAAGTTCCAAGGTACTCACTCTTTTTCTGCTGATTAGATAAGGATTCGGAGCAGGTGCTCTGCATAAATGTCCTAAGAGCTCAGTAGAAATCTACAGTTAATAAGAGGATTTCTTATGGTCTGTCACTCATGACAACACTTCTAAGTGCCAGCAAGGATTTCTCAGACAAGCTATAGCAGGTTTGATGCTCTAGAAAAAAATTCCTTTCAAAGTACAACTCATTATCTTGGGCTTGGATTCTTGGAGATGTTGAACTAGTTGGCTCAGGCACTAATATAAATGTGTCTGTGATCCTATGATGTTCCTATTTTCCTTCTAATTCCTTTTGTCTTATAACCACAAGAATGCTTAACTTCAGTGTTGCTCTTATCCCTTGTAGTTTCTCAAACATGCCATATACCTTTCTTCTTAAAAGCATTGTTTCCTAAATCATGGTTTCATAAATTGAACTTGGAGATTGAGTTTTCTTTTGCTGTCATGGTAGACCAGTTCTTTTATCCCCTTCTATGCTGGCATTGTCAACATGAGCTCAGACTTCAGTCAGCTGAGGTATGACTGAGTGTAAACTGTAGGATCTCTGGAACTATAAGTGGAAACTTTACAGATAAGAGTTAATTTTTCATTTCCTCCCATGTCTCATTCCAGAGTAATTGCAAAGAACTTGGTTTCTTCAAAGCAGTGCAGTTGTTGGATGCTTGTTTTGGAGGAGCAGTTGAATGTGTGCTTCAGGGCTTGATGTGGCAAGGCCAAGAAACCACAGCCTATCTACTTCAGTAGATTACATGCTCTTCAAGAATGTTACTTTTATCATCTCAGAAATAACTAAAATATAACTGGAAGTGTACAGCTTGGAGGGCATCTTAAACATGTTGCCCTTTACCTGCACCCAAAGTTTTCATGTTTACTTTTCTCAGGAAGGGAGGGGGGGATATATTTTCTGTCTTCATCCCTCACTGCCTTTTTGCATTACAATGCTCAGACTATTAGTGGGCAACAAATATGTACTCAAATAGTGGTAAAACATAAAGACTTTATTGATGGTAATAAAAAGTAACATGACAATATTTTTTAAAAAGCTGAACTGAGTCAGGACAATTTTGCTCTCTTGTGTTATGCACACTTAAACATTTGACCTTGAAGCAGCATTTATATGATTTTGTGTCCTAAGAGCTCAATTCTCAAGTATATGACAGACCATCACAGGATGTGAGTGTGGGGTGGTGTTAAGAGAACTTTTGAACTGCAAGAAGGGATGTCCTCTGTGGGAAAAAGGCAAAAATGTGAGAATCTTGATGAGGTGGGAGCACTATTAGTTCTAGTGTATTAAAAGACCTCCAAGCTGAAGATAACTCTGTTCTGGGATTGTTTTGAGGATAAGCACAAACACAATGAAAGGGTAGCCACCAACTAACATGCAAAAGGAGTGTGTCAGTAAGTAGTTGGCTTTTTTACTAAATGTCCTGCAGGGCTATACAGTCCAAGGGGCTTCTTTGACTCCTTTCTTTCCCTCATGCTAAATGTAAATAGCAGTAAGTCTTATAGTTGCAATGGATTTAATGGTGAATGTCAAGTTTTAGAGTGATATGGTTGTTCAAGGAGAGAATAGCAGCCATGTGCTTTAAGAGCTTTATTAAGGTTAAAAAAAGAAGTGTGGATGAGGTTTTTGCAGTATATTTACACCGGATTTCAGTAACATTTGAAAGTGATTTCTTCCTGTCTTAGTTATAATCCAGCTGAGTTATGGCTTTATACAGCATTTAGTTAGGATGGCCTCTGAATTGAATGTCCAACATTTATTCTGTTAAGAAAAATAAATAGCCCTGTTAAAACTGCAAAATGAAAAATAGGGCTTCCACAGGAGAATACTTTCTGAAGGATGTACTAAAGCTCTTTATTTGAATGAGAGAAGGAACACTTGTTTATAAGAATAAGGAGTTAAAAATCCATCAAGATAGTCCTCTTTGCTGTGAGTTTGCTGCCCAGTTTGAATCTCAAATGAATCATAGAAACAATGATCTCTCTAAATATGAGGTGAAATGTAGAACAAATCAGAAAATCAAGAAGTGATGGTGATGCTGCTATTTGTACTTACTGCAGGAAACTATTATCTTTATTCCTACAGGTCTAGTTAGAGCAACTGGCAAAAAATGCAGTGTATTGTAGTGTTCCTGAAATGGTGCTCTAAGTAGACACTGGTGTTCTAGGTTGTGTCCTTGTGTCTAGCTAGTGGCCTGTGTGAGGTTTCATCTGTTCTGTCACCCTGTGTTGTGGCCTTGCTGGCTCTTCACTTAGTCTGTGCTGGACTATCTAGCCCTGGAAGGGCTCTCATCTCCTCCTAAGTGGAGCAGGTTGCCCTCATAGAGCTGTAATGCCTTGCAATTGGCATTTGGCCTGATACAGGGAGTAGTTTGGCCCATGCTATCCTAAATACTCTTACGTAAGTTAAGCATAAAGTTACAGTGATGATCACATTTAGATACCACCTATTCTTTATTGCTCTTTTGATGTTAATTTGTTCTTCAAGATAAAATTAGACTTCCAATATGAGGAGAGTTGATGGCTGAAAATAAATCTGTTTGCATAACCTTTTACTGTTCTTTGTTGCAGCTCTCAAGTTCCACTTACAAATATAGGAGTGAGGAATTCAAGAGACAGTTTTCTCATCTGCCAGACTCGGAGAGACTCATAGTCGGTAAGACACAATCACAGCAAAAGCCCTTGTCTCCTGGCTGATAACTCCAGTAGTGTCAAAGGATTTGGGTTTTTTTAATGGCAAATTCTAGCTACAGCTGATAACTTCCTGTTCTCCTGTCTCTGAACTAGTATCAGGTATGTTCAGGGAAAGTCAGGTCCATACTCCTCTCCTGTACTACCTGCTTTGTGAAAATGCCACATTTGTTTTGGGGGTTAAGAAGTGAAGGAGAGAATGCAGAATCCTTCAATTCATCTAGATACAGGATGGAAAGCTTTTAAGGACTTTTCCTGATGTTACTTTTTAGGGGTGATTTTTTTTTTTTTTGACAAAATCCATAGTGGGTGATATGATTGTGTGACAACAGGCAAGATGGAAAGAAAGATTGTTATGCAAGGGTGAGCATTGAGCACATACACTTTACATATGTGCATTAACAGGCCTGTGCAATGCTAGTGTGAGAAGAACAGAGGTAGAATTAAATCCTGAGAGCATTGAATTTGGTTTTATGTTCTTTCCAGCATAAGAAACCAACTTGGTCTACCTCTTGCAGCATCATAACCTTTTTTTTTTCTATGCTGTGTCTTGAGACCTGCCTCTTATTTTAAAGAGGCAAATAGTTATGACAGTCATGACAGGTTAACTTTAGAGACTATTTTTCAGATGACTAGGAGAAAAAAAAAGCTAGTGTTGGAGAATATCAAACTATGATGCACAGTGTCTTGACACTGAAGTGTCCCTTTTGAGCTCCAACTCTGTTTCACTCCACTGCAGAACCCAAAGACAAACATGTAACCCTTCCTCCTTTGAATACAGTGGTGCACCTTAGTCCCTCCTTTATCATTTGTCTGTGCTGTATTTGTGCAACAAATACTGCCCAAGAACTGTGTGTTATTTTTATATGAAAGTGGCATTTTGACTGTTTAAAGTTAATCTCATTTATTGCAGTCTTTAAGGAAGTGAATATTGAGAGGCTGTCAGTGTATGCTCACAGTATGCAAGTGACAGCTCTGAAGCAGTTAAACCCCTGTGTCGTTTTCCAGCCTCAGGAGGCAGTTATCCTTTGAAATGCCTTCTGAATTTGTAAAATATCTCAGTACAGAAGTAAAACAGAAGAAAAGGATATTACTTCAAAGCATTGTTTTGATGTTTCTCCTTGCACTTCATTGATGCAGAAAGCCATGGAGCAAACTCTGAAGCACAGTTTTGAAGAACAGGCTACCTAGGACTTAAAGAAAGATTTAGTAATGGCTTAATCTCAACAACCTGTTCCATCAGAAGCAAAATCACTACTTTTATATAATTCTTTCTTTTTAACTCTATAAAAAGAAGTGCTTCTTTGGAAGGACTCTTTGCATCCTCCAAGCAAAGAGGTCTTCCTTTGGTCAGTGCAGAGAAACTTATTACAGGCTTTACAGTGCTCAGAGAAGCCATTACTTGCTGCTGTTCATTAAAAGAATTGTAACTGTTCCTGTTCTTAACTCTGCTGTTAAAAAGAAGTTACTATTCCACTGTAATAAACACTGTATATAAAGATTATAGAAAATATTATTTTCTCAAACTGAAAGGCATTTTTTAGACTTTCTAAATCAGAGCTTAAAGGAGTGCCACTGTAATTTGTCTGCAAATGTTGTGTACAAGCAGCACATTGAGCTACTGATTCTGAAACTTAGAAGGAGAAATGCTAATCTCTCCCCTTTGTTTTGATATGCTCTTTTGTGTAACTAAATCAAAGTGGGCTTGCTCATCACTTGCCCAGTGATGACTTTTATACTTCAGAATCTCTTACTTGTGAACATAGAAGTCAGATGCAAACTTCTTAGTAGTGCCCTGGTCAAGTCTGTAATCTCAGACTCCTGCTGCCTTCCTCTCTCAGCATTTTGGTATCTGCCTTCTTTTTGAGTATGCACCTAGAACTTACTGGTTTAGATTTAAATGGATATAATTCTGTTTGCAGTTCTGTCCAAGGGCTTCTATATGTGCCTCATTCTTGTTGCAAGAAACTTTATTTCCACTTGATACCTGAGAGGGAGAACCCAAGAGAATTTTAAAAATTATAGTAAGAGCTTCTGTAGGTGCAGACTTATCTTGAAGTTGAGATGTTGGGGACTCTTGAACCTCATGGTGTACTTGAGCAAGAACTATGTTCATCTTTTTGTAGTACACAAAATCAAAATTCTGGCTCAGACAGAGTACAATGCTTATCAAAATAACAAAGCTATTTGATACATCTAAATCCTTAATATCCTGCATGAATACATAGAGCAGGTACATTTTGAGTATCCTCTATACATACGTAAAGTGGCCTTCTTTAGGTTGGAGCTTCCAAAAGAGGTCTGTATTCATTATCTAGCAGTAGAACTTCTGAAAACTCCTTTTGTTTGAATCTTCAGGCTCTGAAATTATGAAAGCTCTCTGAGATTTTTGAAGAAGTGCAACCAAATCCTCTGCTCTTGTTCTTAATTAGCAGGTATTTGATGATGGGTAATTGCCTTCTAGATGAAATCTGTTTCTTAATAGGGATGTTTCAGTCAGAGACAGTATCATAAAAATGACAGCATCTCGTTCTGAAGAACTGGGTGGCTTTGGGATGCCTTCTAGTGTCTCACTCTGCAGATAGCTTTAGCTAGTGATAAGATCTGTTTAGTGAAAAATTATTATCTTAGTACAACATATGAACTACTATTATGTAGGAGTTGACAGTATAATCATTATACTATAAAGTGTTTGTGTATTCTGTTGTTTAGGCACTTTGAAGTTTGACTAATGAATTCTTCTCCCATGTACTCCTTTGTCTTGTCTGATACCCCTTTGAAAGTATAGAGTAATATATAGTGGGTTGATACATGGAATGCTGTCCTCACAGATACTGCATCAACTCTGGCTTTAAAAGGGCGTTCCCAGAACAATGGTCTGGATGCAGCCCAGTACAAGTCTGCCTTTGTAGACCTCTTAAGAGTGAAAGAAATGACTTTTTATCATCTTGGTCAACAAGTTTGGGTCAACTGTGCTGCAGTAAGTGAGTAACTTGCTCTTTCTCTCCCTACATAGATTATGCCTGTGCACTCCAGAAGGATATCCTGCTGCAAGGACGCTTATATCTCTCTGAAAATTGGCTCTGTTTCCACAGCAACATTTTCCGATGGGAGACCACAGTAAGATCTCTTGGCCCACTTGAATCCCACCTTTTCTTTGTCCTCCTGTCAGGATATAGGGGTAGAGTCCCTCAAGCAAAGGTTGTAACTCTGGGCTGTAAAGAAGAAGCCTGCATCTCTGAGTAGACATGTAGATAACATTGCTCTGTAGAAGAGAATAGCACTAGGGCATCCTAATATTGAAGTAAGCCTGCTCAGGAACTCATTCAGCATAGGAAGTTTAGGAATTATGCTAAAGCTGGTCTTCTACATTCCTGGATGACAATTTGCCTCCCCTTACCAAGGAGAGTTACCCTATAAAGGGAAGTAACATAATCTTCTCCTGTAAGACAACAGAATGGCACAATACAGGGTGTTGTCCTATTCAAGAACTCTCCAGCATTGAACCTCATTTGATTTAGTCTCACATGTAAATATCAGCATCTAAGAACAGCAAAAAGGAACTAATAAATGACCTCTGCAAGTTCTCATATTGGGGTCTGTAGCTTTTGAACAATATGAGCCAAATTAAATATTTGTGATATGTTGGGCCTCTATTTCTGTCAAAATTAGGTTAATGAGTTAAAAATCTTCATTCGAGCAGTTGCTGCATCTGCTGCAGAACTCACATAAGGCAGTGAATGAGAAAGAGAAGATAACCTAGCTAGTAGGTGATGGATGTGTCAACATGTTCTGTGAGCTCTGAGACTGCTCATACCTACAGTTCATCTTTTAAATTTGAGTGCTTTGAAATACACAGGACAAACAACAAATAGCTGCTGTGCTTAGACAGCGAAGGGGGTGTAGAAATACTTACCTGAAAATCAAGCTTAATTTCATCAGATGTATTTGATGATTGAATATGTTATTTTAGACTTGAAATTAAGTAAAAATAAATCCTTTGCAATTACATCCTTGACTATATAAATTTTTCAATGGCTGATTTTTCAGCCAAAACAGCAAACATCCTGTTCTTGCCTGTCTAGCAGAATGGTATCTTCAGTGATATCTTTAGGCAACCTGAGCTCATCAGCTAAAATGGTAGAGACAAGTTTTAGGGGTCTCTTAGTAAGCTGTGTTGATGCAGAGAGAGAAAATGGAGGACCTCCTGCACGCAGGGGAAAAAGCAAGATCTGGCTGTATGTTCTTCCTTTTCCCAAGCTGAATGGCAGAACAGCCTTATCTGTATGGGAAGGGGGTAGGCTGAATGGAAATGGCTTGCAGCCAGTCAGACCATGCTCTTCTAGACATTTCAAGTACTAATAGACAAACACACCTAAGCAGGAAGATTTTCTTGTAGTGTCTGGACTGCAAATAAACCTCTTAGGCGGAAAAATATTGCAAACATCTGTGAGATGACATAGACGAGAGATCAGAAAACAGATTCTTTGTCCTGTTTTACATCTAGCATATTGGCTTTGAGATCTGTGTTTTTTATTTGGTTGGGATTGTGGAGTATGGCTGGAGGAGTGGAAGGAAAGAAGGAACCACTTGCTTCCCCAGTCCAAGTATGAAAGAAGAGATTACTCCTAAGTCACTGCCTTAACAGCCAGTATTCCAAAGTAGAAGCTAAGCTTAGCAAGTGAAGATGGTATTTGCCTTTGATCTCAACTAAACTGCATCTCAGGGTTTAGGGTTAGAGTTCCTCTTGCATGTTCTGTAACTTTAAATTTTTAGTCTTAACAGTTATGTTAATGTGTTATTAAATCTGTTTCTGCTTAGATTTCTATTGCCTTGAAGGATATCACTTTCATGACAAAAGAGAAGACTGCTCGGCTCATTCCAAATGCCATACAAATAGCAACAAAAGGAGAGAAGGTGAAAAGCTGTATTTAAATGTATTCTTGTTAAATGATAATGTCTGGGACAGAGCACTTATTCTAATTTATATTTGCATAGGTAACTTGCCTGTCATATCTTTAAATGTGATGGGGACTGGGACAGACTCGGTGGTTTGGTCCCTTGTGCATATTGGCGTGATAATACAACTTCAGTTAGATTGCAGAATCCCTTAGTAGTGTTGACGCAGTAACCAGAAAGAGGCTTTGTCTTACTGATTGAATGGAAAGACACTTGAAAACTAAAAGTTAAGGGCATGAATTCAGAAGATGTATTTTTGATACTGGAAAAATATCAAAACCTCTGGATTTAAAATGCCCCTGGAAGAAAACTGCTGAAAACAAAAGGACTACAGTATTGTGGGTTTTAAGTCATGGAGAAATTTACCTTAGAACAGTCAGTTATATGTGCTGGGATATGAGTTTTTTGTGTGTATTTGAAAAACTAAAAAGCATGACGAAGAATCTTTGGTGCAACACAACTTGAGATAGTTCTTCTGTAAATGCCTTGAAAATAATATTTCTTGGCTGCATACAGAGAATAGATTTCCACAGTAAATCTGGAGCTGTTCTTTGAAGGAAATGTGCTTCCTCATATTTGGATGTTCCCTCTTGATTTATCCAATATTAACTTCCATCAACAAGCAAGACAGGCCTCTTTACTAAAAAATAACTTTCAAATGGGAAAGATTTTAATACTGAAAATGTTGCATCTAATTTGATCTCAAACTTTAATTTTGCATCATCTCTTGTGGAAATGTTAGTAAAAGGAATATGTGGCAAAAGGATGGAAAAAGCTGTGGCCTATAAGAAACAGTCATATGTTTCTGATTTGCTTCACCTCCTATTTGGAAGTGGGAGAAAGATTTAAGTCTGTAGCTAGCTGAGGAGGAGCTCTCATGTCAAGGGTAGTCAGATACTGAGGAGAGCAAGTTTCTTTATATACTGTGTGGATGTAGGGGAATTGATTTTTACTTATTGAAAGTGATAAAAAGTGTGGAGTGTGAGGAATATGACCTCAGGTTTGTTGAATGTGGAAAGAGGCCTGCTGTTGCTGAAAACCACAGTGTATCCAAAATACAGGGAAGAATTCTGGGATTCCTGAAAGTACCTACAAGTGAGCTTTTTTTTCCCTCCACCTTGTTTTCCTGCAGTTTTTTTTCACATCATTCAGTGCAAGAGACAGAAGCTACCTCAGTATCTTCCGTTTATGGCAGAATGTGTTGCTGGATAAGGTAAGCTTGTACATGTCAGTACCTTTTTCTAATGCAGACAGATGTGTCTCTGGAGAATAACAGACTTGAAGTTAGCTTTTTCTTTCTGACTTAGAATTCTAATCTCATGTTCTCCTTTGGCTCCTTGTACTTTACATCCAAAATAAAATTATCCTTCTTATACTGCCACCTAAAACTGCTGTTGGTGGAGCATTTTGTCTTTGCATATGGATCACATGCTTCTCTTCACTACCAGCTCAAGCATATGTCACTAAATTATCATGCACTTACTTTACATTTTTTGTGGTTAATTTGTGATACAAAAAGCAGGAGACTTTCTCAGTGAAAACTTTAAGGAGAAAGGCCGAAACTGTCCTCCTCAGATAATTTAGCTGAACCTTTGCCAGCCAACTCACTACAATTCCTCTGACCTTGAATAAGTGCAAAGGCAGGCTGTATGATATGGAGGTGTATTTTGGCAACCTCTGCTAGTTAGCTTGA
This sequence comes from Serilophus lunatus, assembly GCA_013399895.1. Classification (NCBI taxonomy): domain Eukaryota; kingdom Metazoa; phylum Chordata; class Aves; order Passeriformes; family Eurylaimidae; genus Serilophus; species Serilophus lunatus. The sequence continues at coordinate 370,506 of VXBA01005938.1, forward strand.
TTTATATTGCAATTTGTGGACACTTAAGCTAATCTTCTTTCTAAAAATGGACCGACACTTTTGCAGAACGTCACTGTAAGACAGACAATTTTTGCAAACCAATTTCTTCCTGTTTATGGCTCTCGTTGTTTAAATATTTTACCACAGTTACAATTGCACACTGAAATATCCATACATAACTGCTGCAATGGTCCCCAAAGGCATAAAGCTGTTGCACTATTTAAATGTAGTAACTACATGTTTGGGAATTTTTGGTTAGACTAATTTTAGGGCAGACTAAAGGCACTTTTTGTCAAACAAAAGCTGAAAACAATGCAATTGCTGAAAGTGCAATTTAAGGCAAAACTAATGTTTCCTGCAAATCTCTCCCTCAAATCAAATACTGTTTGACATAATAACCATCTTGACTTGAATCCAGCTACAATGTGTTATGACATCTTTTGACTGGAATATGCAACTGGGAGAAACCCTGCTTTCTTCTCTCACACAGTTTGTCAGAAATTGCAATTACTTTATTCAGTTGATTAGTTTGTAGTGCTGGGGAGTGGATGTATGGACATTCAGGTATACAAACCTATCCAAGGGGCTTGACCAGAGGTAACAGGCTTTGTGCTGTTCAGTATTAGTTTTCCTTATGTGTTTCTACTCTGTGACACTGAAATGAATGTCACAGAAGGAATGATTTTTCACAGCACTAGCTGAAGAATAGATAAGAAAGCAGAAGGCATGGACTTGCGTGTAAGATGAGATGTATTAAGCCAGCAGGTTTTAGGCACCAGGGCATTTGAGTAGCTTGGGAACTATCATTATTCTTTCTGGCAAATCTTACTGTTAGATTGCTTGCATCCTCACTGAATTATGTTAAAAGAGAAGTCTTGTGAGAGTTTCTGCTTGGGGTTCTTGCTTCTAACACATGGAGCACTTCCATGAGGTGCATGAAGGGCTTTTTAATGGAGTATATTTGGAACTACTTATTAAAACAGGATTTCTGTTAGGTCGAGCTCCTACTTCTGCAATGTGACTTCTGATTCTCTGCTAGAATATCTTTGAGTCACCTATCAGCCTACTTTGGTTCTTTACTAGATCAAGGTATAGGAGGGCACTGTGGAGTTGATGGTAGAAACTGAAGTTGCTAGAGCTGGATTTACTGGCTCCACTACAAAGACAGCTGTCTACTGAGCTACTGCTGAAAGAGAACTTTTGGTGCATCCAAGCAGTTTTACTGCTTTGTCATCAGCATCCCATGGCAGGGACAACATATACTTGAAAATATCTCATACATATGGGGCCTTGGCATGGTATGCAGTGTTAAATTGTGAAATAAAGTAGTTCTGTCATCAAAAGTATAACTGACTGCAGCAGTCACAGTGCTGGTCTGCACCACCTGATGGTGAATAATCCTCAGTTTTCAGGATTTGGATCTAGGGGACTGGAACTGTATTTGCTCCAATTATGTCTATGCCAAGATAATTTTCGGTCGCTGGCCTCTGCAACACTTCATGGGCACAGATTTTGTAATACGAGGTCTTGCCTCTGAATAGCAACCTGTCTGCTTTACCTGATACACATTAAGCTTTTACCACCTGCAGAACTTCCCAGTGGGGTCAGCATGCCCTTTCCCAGATCTCCATCTTGTGGCCATTCTGCCTTTTTGTACCTCTGAAGTGTTGTACAGTAACAAGTTCTTTGTAAAGTCTGCCTGTCTATTACAAGTGACTTGCACTGTGTAAGAAAAACAGTGAATGCTTATGTGCTATGCTATGCCTAAACTTAACAGTCAAGATTCTCTTCCCCAACTTTGCCTCACTGTTCTGGCAGGACTCCTGGTCCCCTTCAGCTGAGTTGTAATTCTCTAGCTCATAAACTCCTTCAGAACTGGCTTATAATAACTGAACTGTGTGTCTGGTACCCCTCCGCTTTGGTTCCTCTGGAAATCAGTGGGTACCTTCTTAAGATGGTCCTTTCTTAGGCTTTTGATCCTTTAAATGTCTATGTAAAGACCTTTTGCTTTCAAGGAAAATTCCGCTTGTTTTTCCCTCCATCCTTATTGCAAAATGTGCGCAGAGTGGCTCTCTTCAGCTTTTACCTTGCCATTGTTTTGTAAATGCTCCAGCATCATGGAAAATAAGGAATCATTAATGCAGGTCTGGAAGAGACATGACACCAGTCTCGATAAAACAGATAGCTGCTTCCATATCCACTGCAGCTTTCAATAATACATCGGTTTATAAAATCAGCCAAAAGTCCTGGTTTGCAATAGCCTTTTTAGATTGGTAAAACAGGTTTACTGTGGCTGCTATTGACAGTAAGAGCAATGCTATTTATACCTTTTTCTTTATTTTCCTAAAGTTCATGGGTGTCAAATATCCCTCCAGTTTAAGGAAGAAGGAACAAATTAAAATGTAATTAGACAGGTCATTCAAATCCCAAACAAACACAGCACTCCTTATTTCTAATGGAACAAGATCTTAACTTAATCGGTCTCAATTCCCATGAGTCCTCTTCCTTAGAGTTGGATTTACTTTCCTATTGTTCTTCATATGCTTTGCTGGGTAGAGATTTGCACCTGTCTCCAAAGACGTAGCAGGTAAGTCGAGAGGTGTTAGACGGGACCAGAATTTCTGATCGGTTGGGTTTCTTGTGGCAGGACAGCAGTTCTGCTTTCTGCACCAGCTTCTCTGGGAAGGTTGTGAATAGAGAAGATGTTTATTTGCACCTTTGTGTGCAATGGGCTATTTTAGAGATCCAAGACAACTTGGTTTGATTCTGACTTTCATGTTTGGGCAGTTAGAATGCGAATTTGCCGTTTTCCTCTCCCGTTCTGGAAACAAGCAATCTGACAGTTCTGTATGAGCCACCTGGTGGGAGTGTGGTGGGTTCTCTCTTGAGTCAACCTGTATGGCATCTCTTGTTCTTACTTCTGCATTTTTCCACAATGGGTAAAAATCAGCACCTTTGCTTTCTGTCATGGCATTCTGTAGTATTGCTTGTGCCATGACACCGCTTAGTCTAGCATGAAGCAAAGCATTGGTGTTTTATGTTCTGGTTGGAAAGACAGAAGTGTAGTCCAGCTGCTTCTTGTAGCCTTTGTGTTTGCATACAAAGAGAACTTAGGAAAAACCCAGCATAGAGCATTGTGTTTAGATTTAGCTTTTCAAGCTTCAGAGCTTCTCTAAACCATCCTCTCAGAAGCAGAAGTCTGACCCAGAAAATTTATGCCCTTCTTTGCTTTCAGAACTGATCCTTTCTGATACAATAAAGCAAATCTGATTTGATCTTGGGTTGTGACCATTAAGAACTTATTACATCAAGCTGAGTTAGGAATAATTGGTCAGAGCATGCGAATCCTGTTGTAGAAGTCGGTAGCATTGACTTTACAAAACCACAGGAAATAGCTTTATAGATTCCTAAAATGCATGGCTGGAAAGTTTCTCTGCTCTCCTCACACCATTAAGCTCAGTATACAAGAGCAGTCTGATTTGCCCACAGGCAAATAGGAACATGCCAGTGAATTCAATTGGCGACGTTAACTATTTCCAGTTAACTGTCTTAAGAAATACTATGAAATGGAAGTGAAAGTAGCTTTTTTTCCTGTCCCTCGATTTCTGGTTGAAAGGTGTGCTCTCTAAGATACCTCTGTCATATCTTGAAGCCATATAATGCTTGCCCCTGTTTTTGGCCCCTTGATGAGAACAGCTTTAGGCAGTTGTTTGCGGTTATGAATTTATTGCTCCAAAAGACAGCATGCTTGCGGAAAGTAAGGCAGCTGTAGGTTGATGCACGCGTGTTTTCAGCGGTGCATTGCTCTGTGAACAACCCCCCGTTGCAGGAGGCGGCTGGCACTACCTGTTATGACCCTTGCTTTATGGCTGTGTGTTCCGTGTTTACTTTGTTCCCTCGGTAGGATTAAATACCTTGAAACTGATCTCTGCCAATAGGGTGCCTGTGCCGTGCTTTCTGAAAAGCCTGAAAACCTGGTTGTGCTGGAAAACACTAGAGGGGGAAAACCCTTCCTAAATCTCCCGAACTGATCTGGATTTGCCCCTGTCCTCGCACTTTTCCCTCCGTTTTGGGGTGTGTATGCGTGGGGAGCTGCNTCCCGCTCCCAGTCCCTCTCCTGCCGGCGGCGGCAGGCGGGGAAGGCGCTGCCCCGGCCCCGCTCCGGGCGGAGGGACGGCCCCGGCCGGGCCCCGCCGCCGCCGCCCAGCAGGAAGTGGGAGCGCGGCGGGAGCGGGGGTGTCCCGGGAGCGGCGCTGCCCGGCGGGAAGCGCCAGGTTGGTGGCGGTGCGGGGCACGGGGAGAGGGCAGCGGGCGGGTGAGCGCCGGCAGCACTGGGGGGTGGAGAGCGGAGAGCATGGGCGCCCATTTACATTCCTGCCTGTGGGTCAGCTCCTTTATGTCCGTCTGAAATTGCGGGTAGTGTAACACACTGCAGGTGAAGCAAGGAGGTGGAGAGGATCATTTAAAAGCCCTTTAAATAATGCATGGGTATTTAATGTCATCATTTCATGCAAATAGTAAGCAGTACTTGTGTTACTGCCTCATTAGCACCGTCCTGTTCCCTTGATCAATATGGATTGTGGCTGAGGCACATTTTCCAGTGTGGTGTCTCTTTTTTTAAGATCGCTGGTATAACTCTCTGAGCTCTGCTAAGTATCAAACCCTTATTTCCTTTTTTTCTTACTCCTTTTTTCCCCCTCCCCTTTTCCCTATAGCCCTTTACCGTTGAGGTGGACTTTGAAACCCATTGCTTGCTTTGCAGAAATGAGTGTGTCATACTACTTTCACTTCCAAACTTTCCTGATGACCTAAGAGAACTTAAATATATTCCGGTAGCTATAGGAATTCATGGAGCTGGGTAGAGATAGTGTAGAGACAGAGAAGAATATCTAATGGTGAGTCAACGTAATCCTGAATCAAATCAACTCTTTTTATAAAGAGGCTGTCAGTGGTCTGAAGTGAGGACCTCCTGTCCCACCTTTGCAAAGTGGACAGTTGGCCAATCTAGTCATGACTGTAGTGACTGAAATCCTGGCCTCTCACAACTTATAAAGTACTCTGAGCATCCTCAGGAAACAAGCAGGTATTGTTAAGCAGTTTGTCCAGAATCAAAGAGGGATTCCCTGGCTGTCTAGTAGTTACTGACCTTGTACTGTATGGAGTGAAATCCAAGAGGGAGATATCATGGAGGTATCTGTGAAAATGTTGGTGACGTGTGAAGAAGCAAGTGGTGGCTACCAGTGTGTGTGTTCTTGAAATGACAATCTTGCATCTGGTGTTATTGGTTGAACAGTGATGGGCTGAGAATACGGAGTAGACAGGAGTACAGTTGCCCAAAATGCTGCAATCCAATCTTGGAATGTGATACCTAAATGCTTTCAGTCAGTGTCAGAATTGAGGTTAAAGGCTGTGGCGTAATTCAAACTTGTTGCCATTTTAACTCCAGTGCCTTACTGTCCCATACTCTGGTTCTTGACTAGCTTGCTTTCTTTCAGAGGCTGACCAAGCAGGAATTCTGGCAGCTGGTACACCAGAGCTATGGCTCTGAGCTGGGTCTGAACAGTGAGGAGATGGAGAGCTTCCACTCGTCGTCGGAGGACAATGGGCAGTCTCGGTAAGGAGAGGCTGTAAAGCCTATTGAAACGCTTGGGGAGAAGCAGTGTCCTCTTTCTTAGAAATTTCTTTTTCTAACCTGCTGCTGTAGCCTTACCAGAAAGGTTAAGCCTGTGGTAAAAGGATGCAGTTCAGATTTTTGCATAGACACTGAGCATGCATAAAAACTTAACTGTGTTCATTTCCTAAAACAGTCGGAGTGCAGCGGAGGCTCTACGGAGGAGAGGGGTAGGAAGACCTTGTTTGCTCTGGATCTGCTTAGGCAGATAATAGCTTATATAGCAACCTTTTCTCATGATGGTGTCTAGTCAAGGTCTATATGCCCTTCTGCAATATGGAAGAGCTGAATGGAGTGGAGTTATATGATATTCAGACACTTTACTCCCTCCTCTGTGGAGTCTGAAACACTTGATTTGTTCTCCTGATGTCTGAGGTCTTAGCTTAATTTAGTATTGCACTCAGCTTGAATTAGGAAGTGGAAATAATAATATAATAAAGTAGAATAATTGTAATAATAATGTGCATTTTTTAGAGTTGCCTTGATTTTTTGAACAAAATGTGAATTAATTTGTGAACTGCTAGTGTCAGTCTAATAATAGTGCTAGAAAACTGATCAGTGTTTCAGTCCTGTTATCTGAGTATGTTTGTGAGAATTTAAGTTCATTGCAAGTTTCCAAAGATATCCTATGAAATATTTTCTAGTTATTTTTTTGTATTGTTTGTTTGCTTCCCATAGAAAGGCACAACTTTGTACCTCTGGGATAGGGAATGCAGGAAAAAAAATTCTTTTTTCATACTTCCTTAAAACATTTTGTTTCCTCTTTTCCCACAGCACTCACTTTCTCTGTGATTCACTAGTGCTTGGTTTTATTAAGTTTATGATCAGAAGCTGTCTAGGATGAGGAAAAGTGCTTGAGAGATTAATGAGTAGGATGTGGGAAGAATAAGTTGGTAGTTTTTGATGTTAGCTGAACAGTCATGTTTTAAAATGCAAAAATCACACATGAGAAGCTTTCTCCAATTTTTCAGCACTTATACCTCCAAAGATATCTTCCTTTTCTGCTTTGGACAGATCCAGCATTTGTGATGATTCTGGAGAAAGGGATGAAAAACTACCTAAAATGATTGATTTAGTTCATGAACCCACGCTTCAAACAGAAGGAGAGTCACTCAACAGACACACGTTGGCAGGAGTAAGTGCTGACATGGCCTTTCTTGCTATTTGTAATTGATAAACATATATGCTTAACTTGTATATCTGTAAGCATAGGAGGCATGAGGACTGTAACTTCTTTAGAAGCTTTTGAGCATTCAAGAATGCTTTTTAAGTTTGAAAATGAACAAAGTTTTGTATAAGAGGATATTGCTGGTGTGAGTTTCAGCAATGTCCTGTCACTAATCCACTGTATGACCTAGCTGGAACACTGAGGCTTATGCCCCAGTCTTGTTTTTTCTGTTTCCTTTAAAAACAAAATTACCTGGGTTTTTTATCCACTTGCTTAGAGACCGTAAGCGTTTTTATCCAAGTGCTTTATGAAAGTCATGTCTTTTGATGCTTTCTTGTTTGTGCTATTTGTCATTGAAAAAGATATCTCCTCTTATATTACTGTCACCCCTATACATAAGATATATTAGAGGATAGTTATGCTTTGTTTTCCTTGCCTTCAAAGGCAGTTAGTCTGCTGTTGGGAATGTATGAAACCCTCTTTTGCTGAAATGTTTCAGAAGGAAGGAGAAAAGCCCCATACTTGCTATTATAAAGATAAGTGTTAATGCTTTGGGTTAGTACAGCTGAACAAGCATCAATGTTTCACTCATGTTCATTCATGTTTTAAGAATTTGTGAATGTATTTGGGTGGTTGGGATGATGAGTGCATTAGTAGTGATATCTCAGGTGGGCACAGTGTCTAGCACAGCTACTGGGCCTTCTGTCTGTAGCTGTAGTCCTAAAAGGTTACAGACACAGATATCCCAAAGATCTTGGAAAAGCAAATGAATTACTAAAACATTTTTTCATAAGCTTCAGTAAGGTTGGGTACTGAATGGCTGATTTTGCTTTGGAAAAATTAGGGAAGGAAGAAAGGAGATGATTTTAATAGTTTTTACTACCGTATAAATCTGGCTTTTGTCACTTACTAAAACTGATCTGGAGGCTAAATAGGCTTTAAATAATTTATCCAAAATCCAAGTTAATGACTAGAGACTTATATCCAGCAAACAATACCGGTGTTTGTCAGATGTTAAAAGCTCAGTTAATTGGATGATGGGTATCCCATGTGGAAATCTTAGCAGTATAGGATGTTTTTGAAGGTAAGGGATTCTGAGAGGACTGTGGATGCTGCTGGAATTTGGGCTTTTTGGAATAATTAAAAATCTGTACAGGTAGCCTTGGTTTGGACCTGTAAGTTGTATTTGCACAAGAACAAGCCACTTAAAAATAATTGCTAAGCTTGAGAAAGAAGCCACACCCAGAGATGTCTCTTGTGAGTGCTAAATCTAATTGGGCTTGTTGGTAAGGAGGAATGCCTGGGGATTTGGTCTGTAAGCAAGGAAAAGTGCCAGGATTCTCCCTTGAATCAACTGCCTTTAAAAAGTCTTTTAATTATCAAGATTGCGCTTTTACGCTATAAATGTGTATCTAAACTGTTCGGTTTAGTGTTTCAGGGTAACTAAAATGCATGATGATGGTGTTCAGCTCTGTGTCACTTGGCACTTCTCAAGAATGTCAATGCTCTCTCCACAGCCCTGGGATTGCAGCATATTTTGTAGGAGCACAGCAGCAATAGGAGGAGGGAGTAGTGCATAGAATGTATTTATCAAAAGCCATTGCACTGACACAAAGCACAATTAATCACCTTCCAAAGACTGGAGGGAAACCGGCTTAACCTCCCCTTTACTGCTCTGAGAGACAAAATAAGTCCCAAGGCTCTCTTCAGAGGAAGATCTGAACTACTGGAGGGGTTTGCTGTAGTACTTGGCCCGTCTTTGAAAAAGTTGATTGAAGAAAGTCTGTATAGAGCACTGGTCATGGCTCATCTGCTTATCTCAGTGCATCTTAATGTGGGAACCACCTTATTGCCTGTATTTGCAGCCATCATCTTCCTTCCACCCCTTGTAGAGAGGCCTTCCAGTCCCAGAGCTTGCTGTTCACAGGCTAAAAAAACCCCTTGGCATAGAGCTTAGCAGTACTGGACTAACTCAGAAGATAAATGTACATAGGGAAGAAATGACATAGCTTTAATTCCAGAGACAGATTTTACAATCATTAATTTTAGTGTTGAGAAAACCCCACCAAATCAACACAAAACCCCAACACTCAAAAAAAAAAAGAGAGAGCTGTTTATCAGTTATTGCAAATTTTTCAGCATGGAAATCCTCTTCTTTAATGTCATGAAAGGCTATTTTGTTGGAGCTGTTGCTCTTCTGATGTGAGCCTGACTTTCCTGTTCTGCTCATGGCACAGTAGGCTGCTCATATGCTGCTGGTGGGAGTGTCATTTGTTCACTAGATCCCTAATTGTCATCAAAATGCTGTGAGAGCTCCTTGGATTTGTGCTGGATCTGTGTGTCAATTTTTAGATTACTCTAACAAAATCAGCTCCTTTTTGACTTCTCTCTGTATTGGTAGAGTGTTTTGGCATCTAAATATTGATTCTGTGCTGGATCCTGTGACTGATAATCACTTTAGGCATGGTGGCTGCTTTCAAGAACAATATTTAATTGATCTGCTTTTCTTATTCAGTCTTCGTCTTTTTTTTTTCTTGACCTTGAAAAGAATATTTTTGTCTGCTTACACTGCAGTCAGATTCATACCTGTCTGTTTTCCAGCCAACTGCCTTTTGCTAATGGCACAAAAAAAGTAAGTGGTTTTTATTTTTAAAAAAGCCAAGAAATACAGGAAGTACATGATGACTGTTCAAGCAGCAGATGCTTTTTCTTTCTTGAGTCAGTCCTGTATAATCTTTAGGAATGATGGTATTGCAGATGAATCAGAACTACTCAGTTGAGGAGCCCTGATCATGTTTACTATGGTCCATGTGCTGCTGCCTGTGGTGGGGGAGCTGTAGTACTGATGATCCCAGGTGTTCCACTGATGGCAGTGGGGGCTTTTAGAATGAACACTGAGTCAAAGCTGATAGACAAGTTTTTTGGATGGCATTTTGAGATATACAAACCTTGTCCATACAGTTTCACTGGAGATTTACTTCTTGAAGAGTGCAGTGGCATGTAATAACTGTTGGCTACACATACAGCATAAAGTTAAGAGCTGCATCACTGATTCAGTGCCTGATGTTCTAGGGGATTTCCTGCATATGTATTGGACAAGGCAAATGTTACTCCACTGCTCTGTTTCTGTGCAGTAACATTTTGTAGGCAGGATGGCACTAGACAGTATTTCAAAACTTTTTTTTGTCATAGGGTAATGGAGTCCTACAAAATAAGAACCTTTCCAATATGTAACTGGGATAATCTAATCTTACTGAAAGAGGCAGGTCCTGCCTGTTTCATTGTGCTTCTCCTCAAGAGTGTTGGACACTTGCTTACCTGGCCAGAAGAAAAATAACATGATCAGTGCAAAGTAAATCTATATTGGGTTAATTGATTTATAAATACTTATGTTGATGCATGGAAGGGGACCAAACTGTGCAGCTGGGTGCAAGGGGACTGGATAGGGTGTAAACTGTCTCATTTAAGGTAGCTCTTGGTACCAACAAAGTAAGTCTGTTCCTTGTTATCAGGGTTTAGTGAAAGATTTAAATGGAGAGGAAGGGAGGCTGTCTGGGATAGGGGAACAAGGAAGAAATTACTGCTTGATTGTGTGGTAGTGGAGTGCATAGAACTTGTGGCTTCCTCTGTATGGCTGTCTTCTTTGAAAGTAACTTTCTCTGGTTTTTGGTGCGTGTGGTTGTGTTTTGTTTTTTTTTTTTAGTGATCTGTGTTTAGTGGTGTTTTCTCTTGATTGTTTCAGGTGGAGGAGTCCCCAAGTGAGAAGCAAATAAAGAGCCCTCTTCCATCTTCAGAAAGAAAACCTGTTAAGCTAGTCAGGAGCAGGTCTTTAGAAAAGTCCTTGGACCTTAATGAGAATGAAAATCTTCCAGAGAAGAGCAGTGCTTCGGATAGTGAAGAAGGTAAATATCTTAACAATTGCAATCTGTAAGGCCACCTGACTCTGGCGTTCCATCTCACTTGTAGTGCAAACTAGGAACTTTCTGGTCTTAGGAAACTTGTTTGCTTACTTGTTTCACAGAGTTGCACCAAAAACATCTTTGTATCTTGGGGGAGAAAAAAAGTTGCAGGCTGTCTAGAATGAAAACAAACAAATTGTGGTTTTGCTTTTACTCTTTTGGTGGGTAGAGAGTTGCTAACAGCTTAAACTAAAAGTTTGACAGTGACATGGTGTTAGTTCTGTTTTGATGTTTTTACAGATATTTAAAAGATTTTTTTTGTTTGTACTCCTTGGAAGCTAAGGGAAAACATTTCATTCTGTTCTTGGGTTTCTGAAAGGTGGCCCCAACACCCCTTCTTCACACTTCTACTTTCTTAAGGCTTGTGGGCTTCAATGGTATTGATGGAGTAAGCTGAGGAACTCACTGAAAATCCAAACAAGACAACTTCCCAGCTTTCAGGAGAGTATTGTGTATATTCTAAATTTGATTTGAAGATGAAAAACCTTAATGAATATCTTGGAGCAGATTACACTTTCTGTGCCAACAGTTAGTATCTTAATGTATCTTTATATACCATCCTCAGAAGTCACACCAAATTACCCAGTACAAGATGATTAAGAAACGTGGATACCACAGTAGTGTAGAGGTTGCCACTTGACTGTTACATGTTTCTTTTGCTTTTGTCATCATAGGAGAGAACAGTATCTCTCATAATGGTTTTGGTAAAAGCATTTTTGCTACCTCCTTGGGAGAGAGTAGGGCTGGAGCATGCCTTCTACCCAGGCTGTGTGACAGTGAGACTTGTACTGAGACCTGTGGGTGCTTATTCTGTGTTTCTACAGTAGCCCCTTACAAGTTCTCACTTTCTAAGGAGAGCTTTTCACTTACCATGGGGAACTTTTCTGTGCTGCTGGGCTCTAGTTGTTCAAACAGCTCACTGAAGTTGTGATGGATCTTCTGTTAAATATTCGAATCTTGGGCTCTGTAAATGCCTTCGAAGTGAAGTGTGCATAGCCTGTATTGGTTCCAAGGTTATATGGTGGTGGGCAAATGAAAGACAGAAAAGCTCAACGGGTAGCAGTGTGCTCAGTAGTAGCTGAATATTTCTTTCATGTGTGAAGAGAACTTACTTTCATCACTTGTTGGCAGGACTGGAACCAGGTCAGTTAATTGAGGACAGGTCTTAATCTCTCTGAGAAATGTTGTATCTTATCCTTTCAGAGTTGACAACTGAAGTTTTTTGCAGAGGTCCTTATGTAGGGATCACTGAGGAGTCCAGGAAAGCTTTCAAAGTTGTGGATTGAATTGGCTGCCTGCTAGTTGTGACTTTTTTTTTTTGCCTGGGGATATACTTTATATTCAACTAATTTTCCCTTTGCTCACTCATACTGCTGCTGTGTTTGCTTCAGTTCACATTCAACTTGGTTCATGTCAGGCTTTATCATTTCTGTGCATATACCTCCTTGAACAGGATGCTGTTTATGCCATACTCCTACACACTTAACAAGCTTCACAAATTAATTTACTTCTTCACAGGTGTAGCTTTCAGAGCAGCAGAAAGTTTTGGCCTTTGGATGTTTTAGATAGCTTGTAGCTTTCCTGTCATAGTCCCACATTTCTTCTGTCTCTGGATTTTATTTTTTATGGGAAAGGTCTCCAGTGAAACTGATGGAAAAATTGTCCTGTTGTCCTTCATGCTGCTACTTGCCTAAATGATAGCAGTAACTACTCTGTCATCCCTGCATTAGTGATGTTGAATAAATAGAAAGCATTAAACTGGAGATATCTCTTTAATAAAAAGACAACTCACTTCATGCTGCTTTTCTTATTTCTCCTCCCTCCCCCAAGACTAGCCTTTTTTTATTCAGAGCAGGATTTTCTAGGCTCACGGCATTAATCTTTCCTCTCATTCTTCATGCTTAGAATTTTTTTCTTCTGTTTCTGTCTGTTTTCTATTACAGTTGCCCCATACTCTTACAAGGTGAATTCCTTCACGCAAATGAAACTAGCTTTCCTACATGGCAAAAGTTTACCCATGTGATTAATTCTCTTATGTCCTCTGGCTCATACTCAGGCTGCCCATGGAGGTGTCCTGGCAAATAAGGTGAGGGGCAAGCTCAAGTCTGTCGTTCTTCAACACGAGGAGTTCCCTTGTCCTAAGTGGTTCTCACATTGGTTACTTGGGGGAAGGGGGTGTGTCCCACTATGCACCACTGGCCTATTGACCTGCATCCTGGTGCTTTTGTCTGGCCTCATAAATTGCAGTGTAAACTCTTGAGCCACGACAAGCTTTTGGCTAAGCTAAAAATGAATATCTGTGGTCTTAATAGTACATTTCAGAAACAAATTTTTAGTTCAAGCACAGAATGCATATTTCCAAAACAGGGCCAAGAGGTTTAATTTTCTCAAATGACTCTTTTTATGGAGTTGGTTTGTTTTTCCTTTTTTCGATGACAATGTTCAGCACACGAAACACTTCCAAGAAAGAAGGATTCAACAAGAAACTGATCTTTTCTGTTAGAAAGCTACTGTATATGGGGCCATGATAAATTTCTGATCTCTGTGCATAATTTGAGAGACTTAATATATTGTTTCTATTTGTATTAATAACTACCTTAAAAGTGTGGTTTTCAGAAGAGTGCTATGAGACGGGTCCAGCAGTGCCTTGACCTTTCTTGCAGATAGGGATATATGGGCCATACAGTGCTTGAAATATAAGGGGGTTGAAATTGGTTCAGCCTTGTGTTGGTTGTTTTCCACCCCACACCAAGTTACGAAATTTTGTATGTGCAATGTATGTAAGGAAGAGTAGCCTTGTTAGCATTTTAATCAAAATACTGAATACTGTATTTTGTTGAATATCTATATATATATTTATATATAGATAGCTACATAGCTGCTTTGGGGATGTATGTTTGAGTTGTCTAAAGGCAAAAAGCATAAGGTTGTTTTTGTGAAATGGAAAAATGAGCATTGAGTCAATACTTACTCGGTACCTCCCCAAGCTAATTTTATACTTAGCCTTTCAAAGTATAGGAGAGTTCTCTGAAAATGGTTATTTCTGCTGATACAATCTTTAAATAGATGATGTCTGGAACATGTTCATTCCAACATGGAATTAGTTCTATTGACTTAATTTCTGGTGTAGCTGGTATCTGCATATCCTTCATGCAGTGTGCAATTTTTTCCCCCATCCCCAGTGATACAGAAATACTCAACAGTGCCAAGATTTGCATACATACTTTTTTAAAAATTCTGATCCTCCCCAACTCTGTGGAGTGTAAAAAATCAGTCTTCTTATTAATTTGTTTGATAGCCTCTGCTCTTATTGGTTCAGCATTTTTGCCTCGCCTGTGGCGTGTGTTTAGCTTTGAGCTGTTGATTGTTGATGAGGATTTGAAGGATTCTTTTCTTACTGCCCTCTTCCCCCACCCCTCCCATTTTCTGCCTCTTTTCTTGCACTGCAGATGTTTTTAAACCTCTGCAATCACTGCTGCATAATGGTATTATATTCAAACACTGTTTCACAGCTTGTCTTGCAGTGATGAAAATGACCTTATGAAATGCAAGGCAATAGTGGGGGAGGGAACAGACTTGCTGTCTTCAGGCTGAACCAGGACACTCTGGGTAATATGTTTACTCCTGGATTTTTGGGTCCCTAAGGATCCTTTCCTAAAGTCAGAATAATCTCGTGTTCTTTTATGAGGCAGCTCCAATTCAGCTGTAAATGTATTCAGGCTAAGAGAGTAGTGTTGATAATTGCATACTGCTGAGGGTTTAGAACAGCATTAACAGCGAAGGGGTTTGGCTGATACCTATTTCTGCACAAAGCATTTTGTTTATAAAGAGTATTTCTAAGCTAGTCCTAGTTAAATGCCTGATGTTGCACTAGTATTGAGATAAGTAAAGGCAGATACAAGTTGACCTATGTGAGTAAAAACAAACAGAAGAATCGACAAACATGCATCTTTATTTGCAGCAGAGGTAAGTGGTTAAAGCTGTCTATTCAAATTGCATTTTTTAAGCTGTACACTTGTTCTTTGCTATAGTCCTGGTAGTGCTTGCTGCTTTGTTTAGGATTTCTGCAGATAAATTGTAAGAAACCTGGAAGAAAGTGACCTGAAGCTTGTCAAGCTCTTGGTGTACACAGTGACTTGCTTCCACACATGTGGAACTCAGAGCAGCATTTATAGACATGCACCTTCCAGACTCATTGTCTAAAAAGATTTCCAGGCTTTCTGGAGAACAGCTGTTTGAATCCTAGCATCTAAAGTAGCTGATGAGCCTGATATATAAAGCCAGTTTCAGGTTGGATTTTCTGAAAACACTGCTTTATGTGCTAACAACACTTTAAAAATATTTTTCTTTATTCCAAGAACTGAGAGGGGTTATGAGTAAAAAAAAAAAAGGCTCTCAATAGATATTGTCATGCACTTGGGACTTCATTGACTATTGCTTGTTGAAGACATGACTAGTTAGAAATAGAGTGGAGGTAAATCAACTAACAGGAGGCTCTCTATAGACCTGCGAGAGCCCTTGCTTAAGACTCACTAGGAGGACAGACTTCATGCATGAAGAGTAAAATAGCTCAGTAGCAGAGTCTGCACCTTTGTGCATATGATAAGTTTCTGTGGCTTACCAAATTACTGTGCATCAGCAGAAAAATAGTAGCTGTCCTTGGGCATTTCAGGTGAGCATGAAGTTGTGCCCTTAGCTAAGGCTCACTGTGGCAGAGGTAACTTGTATCATCTTGTGTTTACTAAGACATACACAAATAGCTGACAAAGCATATCTGATGTGTGGGGTCTTGATTGTGTGTCTGGGCCTTTATATTTTAAGTGGTAGTGGATTCCTTGGACATGTCAAGGTCTAGCTGAGTAACACTCAACCAGAATAACTTGTTGAATTTCCTTATGCCTGACTCCATGCATGTTAGCTGGTGCACAGTAGGCAAAGGGGATGTCAACAGCAGTATCTGAAGCTTCCTGTCTCTTAGAGAGGAAGTGCCGAGTGCACTCTAAAAGGAGAGGTCTGTAATGTTGAGGTCTTGTTAACTGAGGCCAAACTTAACAGTTCACTTGGCCTACAGTTTGTTATAGTTAAAATCTGTTGGGAGAGGAAAGACAGTGAGTATAAGATGAAAACTCAGGCTGAATTTCCGGCTTTCCACAGAATGCTTTAGCGCAGCAGAATTTGTATTCTACACATAATGACAGCATATTGACTGGTTAAATAGGCCTCTTGAAATGTGTGTTTGCTTTCTATCCCATCTTGTAATTGTGTAGAATTACAATTGCATACGCAGAACATGGCACAGGAAGGAAGTCAATCTCTTGTGCAAGCACAAAAATACAGCACTCATGCTTTGCTTTTGGGGTCCTACATTGAAGCCTGATTAGAGCAAAAAGAACTTTTTTGGAGGCAGATGTATAACAGGGACTTTTAGCAGGCTGGAAGCCGCACTAGAGAGGAATTGTGCTCAGAGGCAGAATTGGGTTTCGTTGGGGACTGCCGTGGTGCTTAGTTGCTGCATTTGCATTTATCAGTACTGACTTGTACCAAGCAGTGATGTTTTAAGTGCTGTAACTTTAGCTTGCAGGCAGTGTGTGAACTGTAGCTTGATATTCAGGCTACCTTTGCATTGGTGGCTGGCACTGACCTTTCCTAGCTCTGAGTATTTGTTTGTATCAGTTGAAAGGCTGGTCATCCTGACTTGTCTCTGCTGCAAGATTTGCTTTTGGGCTTTGTTTCGTTTTGGTCATGTGTGGAGGTAGGGAGTTTTGGTAATTATATCATAGGATGGGCTTGTTTCTAAAGCAGATTGAGTTGGGGTTGGCACAGGAAACTGCTTGCCCTCCAGGATTAGAATTCTATCTCTTATCTCTTGCAAGAGTGGCTGAGACAACCACAAAGCTGAGTCATGCCAGCAACCACCAAGAAGCAGAAATAGCAAAGATCAGTGCTGCAGCCACAGAATGCCACTGGGGTGCCTGGTGGTTTTGAAATAGATGACAGCATTTCGTACATTTTTGGGGACTACAAAATAGAGCAGGGTACCTCTTATGTTCCTGTTAAATAGATACAGAGGGAAGGTTTGAGAAACTGTTTGATTCTACCTGGTCCCTTAGGCAGTGGACACTACTGGTATTGCATATTTTAAAAGCAGACTTCTAAAACTATCCAAAAGTGAAAAGAAAGCTATTATGGCTTCATGGTCCTGCTTGATTGTCCTTTGTACAATAGGCACACATATTAGTGAAGATTGTCTTTTCCCAATGTTTCTTATAGGGTTAGTGGAATACTGAAGGCAAAGCTAAAGAGATGGGACCTCTTGATGTTGATTTATCAATTTGCACAGGGAAATATGGTGGGGGTGGTGGTAGTGGTGTGTGTTTGAAAATCAACTCTGGACTTTGTTCCTGAAGGCACCAACCTACCAAATCATGTGCTGCTGTCGTTACTGGGTTTCTGAGAGTGAGAAACAAATGCTGATGTAACCTTAGAAAGGATTTGAGCTGTAATAAAGCTTAGAATGCGATTAAGGTGCTCATAATACTGTTCTTAATCTGATCTCTCTGCCTTTCTTAGGAGTGAAGGAGACTGTCTCTGAGAATGATCTCTATGGGAGACTTTTTATAAACAGAGTTTTCCACATCACTGCAGACAAGATGTTTGAAATCCTTTTCACCAATTCTCATTTCATGCAGAGGTTTCTCAACTCCAGGAGTATAGTAGGTAATAACCTCTTCTTCCTTCTGTGTTAAAAACTACCCTGAAATTTTTTTCCCCAGAGAATTGCTAAATAGGACAAAGTTAAATTAAGTTTCTTCCTGCTTTAAAAGAATTTTGAAGCTTTATAAAGTTTCAGTGAGAGAGGATATTTAAAGCTAGACTGTTGTTTCTGTAGATATGTAGATCAGTCACATTTTAGAGTAAAAACTTTATTTCAATGTACCTCAAAACTACCTTAATGCCTGAATTTTGAGTAGTCTATTAAGTTGATGCATTCTGTAGGATATTTCTCTTCACATTGTGTCCCAGAAATAGTGAAATTTGTGCAGCTGGCACACACAGGCAAAATCATTGCATCCTCCTAAACGATGCTTAGAGGCTTTAATTTTCTGGATGAGTAAACTTTATTCACTGAGACCATAAGAACAGAAAATTAAGTCAAAAAGGGTAATATTTATTCAGTGTCAGCTTGGAAGGCAAAGTGGCAAAAGCTTTTGATAATGCTAAGTGAATCTATTCAACTTTAAGCAGATGAGAAATTACATATTTTGGTTTAGTTGCTTATTCTTCTCTCCACCCTCAAGTGTGAGTAGACTTGGGTTCAGCTACTTAGTGCCTCACCTTTGTTCATCAGCAAACTAGAATTTTTCCCTTTCTTGAAGAAAACCACAACTACTTGGAATCAGTTTTCTCTCCTTCTCCCTACCTGTTTTCAAACCACTAAGGTATGACGGAGCAGATGCAAATTATAAGGCATTATATGTGAGATTTTGCATAACTTCTCATCTAGATGCTGTATCAACCCCTTGGAACAGAGATTCCAATGGCAATCAGTTGAGGACTTTGACATACACTGTAACAATTAACAATCCACTTTGTGGGAAGTTCACAACTGCAACTGAAAAGCAGGTACCGTGTGCATGGGTGTGTCTGTGTGGTGCCCTTTAAAGCAAGGGAGAGGTCAACCCTATGGTCTGTCAGTTCTGAACATGGATTAAAGTTCAGTGAGCTGAATGTGGATGTGTAGTTTAAACACAGCATCTCTAAGGGTGGCTTGCAGCCCCTCTTACCATTAGTAAGTAAATGCTCATAAATCAGATGGCTGTAAACTCCCAAAAAGTTTGTGGGGAAAAGTATTAACATTTTTTAGGAACTGAGGGGCAAAAAGATGCCTTTAAATGCTTTCAGTGGCTTTCAGTGGCCACTTCTGGGCTCTCCAATATGAGAGGTGAAGAGTCCAACAAAAGGCCACTAAGATGATGAAGGGACTGGAGCATTTTGTATGAGAAATGGCTGAGAGCTGGGAATGTTGAACATGGAGAAGACAAGGCTCAGAAGGGATCTCATAATGTGAAGAAGTATCTGGAGGGAGATGTAAAGAAGCCTGAGCCTTGCCTTCACCAGCAAAGGCCACAGCTTTCAGTGGTGCCAAGTGTCAGGAACAGAGGTGATGGATACACACATGTGAACACAAGTGATTCTTCCTGAACACCAGGAAACATTGTTTTTTTACTGTGAGAATGGATGAATAGTCTTGGAATGTGAAGGGAATAGACTGACCACAGAGGTTGTGGCATGTCCTTCCTTGGAGATACTGAAAAAATACTGGGCATGGTTCTGAGCAGCACACTGTAGATGGTCCTACCTTAGTAGAGTTTTTGGACAAGATGGCCACTAGAGATTCCTTCCAATCTGAAAGATTCTGCAATTCTGCTTTGGAAAAGGTCTCAAAGAAGAGCTGTGATCATGAATCAGTGGCCAGTCTTGCATCTGGTACTTGAAGTGGCTGTGAGGACTTAATGCTGCTGCCTGTGTTTGCATTAGCAGAAGACATCTTCTCTTTCCTCACCCCATCTATATTTGACATTCTCAGCTGGTTTTTATAGTGGTTCTTCGGGCTTTCTCTCTCTTGGAGCTGGTTGATCTAGCCTGAGGAACTCAGGCTGAAAGCCAAGGGGGACGGGAAATTCATGTATCATGAATGTACCTTCATATTTTCTTTTTATGATAGATCCTGCATAAGCAGAGCCAGAAAGGTCAGTCTTACCAGGTGGATGCTGAGGTATTGACCCATGATGTCCCCTACCATGATTATTTCTACACTGTGAACAGATACTGTATCAGCCGCACATCCAGTCACAAATGTCGATTACGGTGAGCCTGGGTGGGAGGGGAGAAGCCAAGGCGTGCATGGTACACGTTGATGATGTGTGCTTATTAAAGGATCTGTCAGCAGCACAGAGAATGTCAGTTTCTCTTGAAGATGGATATGTCTTCTGAAAAATAAGCTTGGTTTATTTCTTGTCACATGTATGCTGTATTTGGATCTCATTAATGCAGTGAGAAATGAACTCATGTTGACTCTGAGGTACAGAACTCATCTCCAACTGGGTTCTGACCAGCCTTGGGTTTTTGAGTGCAGCTGTGTGAGTGGGATATGTTGGAACAAATGGAGATGTTTTATGATAAAGTTTCCCAGATACCCTTGCTAAAGCCTGCAGAGGAGGGTGGTTTCATAGGAAGGGGCAGGGAAGACAGAATGTACCTAATTTTGCAGGGAGGGTACTCAACTCTACTTACATAGGGGAGTTCCTCTCCCATTTGTTGAAAACATTTGAAGTGATCACGTTCCATGTTTACTGCATTTATGTGACTTTTTGACTACATAGTCCTTGGTAGTTCTTGTGCTGTCTTTAGAAAGACCTTTTATCTCGAACTTCATCAGTATCCAGGAAAGGTAAGCAAGCCTGGATTCTATTTGAGCTTATTTCAGGCTCTATTATTTCAGGCTCTATTTGTAGCATATTTCAGGCTTATTTCTCTCTTTATTTGAGAGGAGGTGTGGAGAGGAGGAGGGAAGAAAGGTCCTTGAATGACTGTTCTGGATCACTTTTTTTTGAGTGAATCATTTCCTCTTTGAGAGCTAGATCTGTTTTATCTGAGACATGACATTCCTAGAGTAAGAGTAAAAACCTAGGTTGCAACGTGGTGCGCAGAGCAGGCATGTATAGAGTGGAAGGCACAGAGTGGGTATTACAGCTGGCCTTATTATACTGTGTTTAAAATGGCTCAAAAACTCTATTAGAAAGATGTTATTTTGTTAGACTGGAAATACGTTGGGCTTACACTGATTTGGAAGATTATTTGACAAAGTTGAAAAAGTGTATTCTAGGATGGTCAGTGTTCTTGACTGAAAAGTGAAGTGACAGGCCATCCTTCTGTCCTTTCTGAAGAGCTTTGGTGTTCGCTTAGTTGTTAGATGCATCCCTCTGAAGGATTCTGCCCCAATCCATTTTTATTCTGGAAGCATTATGGATTAGCTTGACTTGTGGAATGCAGGGCAGGAATACCGTTTCCCCTCTGTCATGCTCACAGAAGAACAGACTTTAATTTCTGTCTACTCAGGGTGGGATCTGAGCACTTGATGCCTGAGTGATGATAATGAATTTCACCTGCTGCTGTTGAAGTGCCCATGTAATATATGCATAAACATCCTAAGTAAAAATCAAGACTTTATGATCTGAAAACACAAATCCTATTTTAAATGTATGTTAAAATGAAAATGTTTCAGAGGGTAAAAATGGTCCTGTTAGTCTGAGTCTGAAGGAAAACAGTTCAAAATGTTTACCATAATTTGGGCATTTGGATTTTGAGGCTTTAGCTATAGCTGTTGTCTTTGCTACTGTCTGTCTCTTGCCTTTCTTCAGTGAAAGTGCTGCCCAGGTGGAAAGCCAAGGCAGTTCCAGTTGGTATTTCAGATTATAGACATAAGATGGAAGCCTGCTTCTGATAAGAGATCTGTTATCACTGTGCTGCCTTGAGGAGCACTCTTTCATTATTGGATTCTGTTTACTAGGGTTTCTGCAGAAGTGAAGTACAAAAAACAGCCTTGGGGCCTTGTCAAGTCTGTAATAGAGAAGAACACATGGGGAGGAATACAGGAAAACTTCAAACAACTTGGTGAGGCATTTTCTTCTTTGTGCTGGAGTAAGGAAGCTACCTTTTGCTTTTTATTTTCACATCTGTCAAACTTGATTCCTTAAAGAATGGTTTTTAAAAAAGACAACACCTAAGCAGTCTCAAAGACAGAACTTCCTGTCATCGATATATCTGCCAGTTCCAGGGTATGAAAGAAGCTTTGTGGCTAACAAGGAGCTCTTGTATACCTTGTCGTAATTGCTTTCTGAAGGAAACATGAAGAGCAGTGGGAAAGCTGTTACTCTCATCTGCATGTGCTTATCTCTAAGTATTTCCTTGGTTGTGCATATGAGAAGAGAAGCAGTGGCACTTGGCAGGCTCCATGGATATGTCTGCTAACAGCCTGGCCAGCCATGGCTGCAGGCTCACAGTCTAACACAATTCCTGCTCTCAGTCTAACAGTGTCTTGCAGTGTTTTTCCAACTGCTGTCTTGCATATCATTAAACAATCCTGCCTAGGCTGAATGTGCACTGTTTCTGAGTTCTAAGTGCCCTCTAGCAAATAGGACAGGTGCTACAGGTCAACGTGTAGTTTGTCGATTACCTGCTTTAGGTTCATTTAATAGACGGTGCACTTGTTCCTCTCGCTGCCACCGTCCATAACTGACAGTTTAATTCTTCAGTGCTGAGCTTTTCAGCTTCCCTTCTGACAGTTCAGTAACTTTATTTTTTCCTCTGTAGAATCAGATCTCCTAATGGAGGAATATGCAATTAATCAGTCAATAGAAGACTCTGGAAAATTAGTTGCTCTGAGACGAAGACGACGCACTTTACACCGAGGTCTGGCAGATTCACTTCCCAAGCGCTCTTCTCAACATTCCTCTGGTGACATGGGAGTAGAGTCCCAGGGCAGCACAATAGGTGGGAATTTTTATATGAAGCATTTTTTAAAAGGTGTGTTGAAGAAAGTACCACTCTTAAAATAGTGCAAGAGTAGCACTTGTACATGTATTACTCTTGTCTTTATCTAATTGGTGAGATAGAAAGTGCTTTAACATGTTCAAGCTTGGATAAAGTAAGTTTGGAGCATGCAGTCACATTTATCATGATTCTTTCATTTAATTGGGCCTAATATCACTATTCATTTTAAAATAAACAAAAAATCCACGAAAACCTCAAGTGCTGCTCTGAATTTGCACAGAATTGAAAAGGAGATTGGATCAGGAAAAAAAATTTAACCTGACTCTTGTAAAGTTTTCTGAAAAATTGCTTCGTTTCTTCAAATAATTGTATACCCAAGTTATGAATTGATTAAACATTGCCACTTGCCTCGTGGCCCTGTCACCTCATTTTTGATTATTTTTTTAATGTTAAGAGGTCTGTTTCCCATCTGCTTCTGCAATTTCTGGGTCACTGAAGCATTTCTTACAGTTCCATTGCCCTCAGGCATGACAGACTTGGCCACTAGGACATTACAGTACTAGCTCTACCTAGAGAGATGAGGAGCATCTGTGCACTAACATGTACCACAGAATGGTGAATTCCATGACAGAAGCTGAATTGTAAACACTGAAGTAGGAGCAAGTGCTCCTTCATGAAGGGGAAGGCAACGCCGATTTATAGCACTGAGAGAATATTTGGATTAGCAGCATGTGTAAAGGACTGTTTACCTATCTGAAATTGCTTCTTGATTACTTAATTTTCCTACTAGTGTTTTACCTTTTTGTCTGTCTCTATACATGACAACTTCTGTGTCTTTTCTTTGTCCAGGACAGGAAATGTGCATGTATGAAACTGTAATGACAATTACAGATCAGCTTGTCCTCAGTGGTAGGTGATTGCTGCTCAGTTTGGAGAGGGCATGTACACTTCCTCTCGCTCACTAATGTCTGATCCCTGTTGCCTGATGGTCTTTTGAAAGGCTGTTTTCAGGACAATAGATAAACCAAGCCAGTAAGGTTAGGACAAGTTACAGGAAAGCTTGATTGACACTGGTTGTCAGAAAGATTAATGTGACAGGAGAACAAGCAGAAGAGAGCCTCTCTGCAGCCTGCCTCTGCTCGTGTGGGACTAGCAGTGCATGTGCTGTGAGTGCCTGTTAGGAATGGATGGATGGACTGCAGCCTTCTTGGGCTATCGAGGTTTAAGGGGACTGTGCCCCTGCACTATGCTCTCCCTATATTGAGGTAGGGGAAATTCTGATGTCAGCTGAACAATCAGGCTTTTCTTTGTTGGAGGTGACTGCAACAATGCCTTAGTGAATATTGGAGATGATTCTGTTGCATCCATGTGATCTGTTATTTTTTCCATCAGAAGCTGATGAGCTATTCTGTACAAAGTGCTGGGCACTGCTGTATATCTGCAGACATCCTTGAAGAATTTCCAAAGTACTTTTTAACCTCCTTCTCTTCCATGCCCTATAGGAAGGAAGAGAGATGCAGTAAGTAGGACCACCACCATCATTGTAGTGATGAGTGTCTTGTAAGTACTCACTTACATTTAAACGTGGCTTGACTGAAGCTCATCTTAGTCCTTACCTGTATTTGTCTGTTCCTCATTTGCATGATAACGAGACATGTAGCATGATAGATCCTAACCAAACATGTGGGTATAGGAGGGGAATGGAATGACTTAGAAATGATACAAAGAATGAAAATGCTGACTTGCCAAAATAGTCCATCTCACAGGTTTTCTTAGGTCTGATCCTACTAAAAAAAAACAGTCTAAAATTTACTAATACTTAGTTTTAAAAGTTCCAAGAGGAGACGGTGTTGTTCTTTGTTTGTTCCTATTATACAGCTTAATGTTACCTGCTAAGAATTGTTTAGATATATCTTTATTTTCGATATAGTTCTGCCCCACACCTTTTTTTCTCCCAGAAGGATTCTATTTCCTTAGCTGTTTTTAGCCCAGATCTTGTTTTTGTAGTATTGCAACTGAAATTGTTACAGGACTTGATTTTTGTTCTTTTCTCTCTGCAGTTTGCTGCTCTTAGTCTTGCTGAATATAACACTGTTTCTCAAACTGTCAAAGATAGAGCATGCAGCTCAGTCCCTCTATCATGTCCAGCTTCAGGAAGAAAGCTCTTTGAAGTAAGTTGAATTCACAATGTTTTCTTGCTTTCTTCCTGAGTTTATGTGAATCTGATCTAAAGAAATAAATTTTAAACAATGAAACTCGGTGACAAGTTTTCAAAAGGCTGGGGCTTGCTGCACCTCTGTGATCTTTGTTGAAATCCAGTGACTTGTCTGACTGTAATAAGTTTCTCCTTAGACAAGCTGTTTTTTGGGGGAATGTTAACCTCACTTTGCATTTATCACCCTGCTGTGACTCATCTTCTGTGAATATCATGGTGCTGATCACAGAACCGAAGTGTTCATCCTGTGTGAACCAGCATGATCTCAAATGTAATGTTAAAGATTCATTTAGCTTATTAGCTTCTTTCTGTGAATCTCCTGCTAAATCTCCTCTCCCCCACAAATTTCCATGTTGCATGCCTTTTCTATTTGGGCACAGGAAGATGTTGCTTCATCTCTTGAATACAGCATCAACAATAAGTTAAAAACCATAACCTGAAGGTCTGAAAATGGTGTGGAAACCTCCTGTAGTGACCATCTTAGAACTGATTAGACTGACTTTTTTCATAAGAAAGATTTTCCTCACTGAGGTGTGACAACTTATAGTGGTAGATGTAATGTTTTTTCTTGGTGGCTGTTGTCTACAGAAGTCTGAGGGAGTACCTTCAAGGCAGCAGGGATTGGAATTCAGCTGCAGGCAGCTTTTTATGTGGCTTTTGTAAAAGGGTGGGTTTAGTAATGGCAGAGCAAGGGTGGTAGAGAGCGGTTTTTAAAAATGCATGAAGGTGCTTGTTTGAAGTTTCTGATGTCATCTGAATCTTTTTCAGCATATCCCCAGAAATGGTATCAAAAGAAGAGATCCCTCGATATGATAAGGAACAGGTTAAGCATGTGAAGGGAGTTTTAAGAGATTCAATTGAAATGCTTGAGCAGGTAGGTCTGACAATTTTTCCTGGTGATGATCTCATTTCTGAACAACTCAAGTTTTGTCCCTTATGCTATCACAGCTTTTGTTTGGTATCATCTGGAGCTAACTAAAGTTTCCATAATTCCTTGATCTACTTTGCCCTAGGCTTGAATTTAGTAAACAGGCAGTGCTTTCGTTTTTGATGGGTTGGGTTGGTTTTGTTTTGGGAGTTTTTTGGTGGTTTTTTGTTGTTGTTTATCAGTTTGTTTGTTTTGACTAAGATGTAAGAGTTCATGTCAATTTTCTTAAAACTTGTCAAGTACTTGTATTGATGAGGTGTTGATGCAGTACTGAATCATGAGGAAGCCAAGACTACAGTATTTCAAAACGTTTCTCTTTTCTAAGATGGCACTATAGGAAAAAAAAAGTAGTTGAATGCTGTTGTCTCTCCTATCCTGAAGTCTATGACTGGTAAAGCCTTAGGCTGAAATTCCAACTCAGTAAGTGAAGGACAATAATTTCATAGTTTAGTTTTTACTTACAACCCATGAATGTTCTGATTTTACGTTCTTTTATTAACCCTTAAAATGCAGTAGAATAAATCATTAGATTAGGAAAACTGAGAGGGGAGTTCAGATGTACCTCTATCCATCACCAGTTTGCTCTGTGCTGTTCCATGCACTAAAAGAGGGTAGAAAAAGTACCCATTTTTTAAGCTCCTTGTTTACAGATTTCTGCACGGAGAACTGCTGTTAATCTATTAATTAACCACTTTGATCACAGCATGGTTTCCATGCCCTTTTAATTTTCTCTGCTTACTCTCCTAATTCTGAAGTGTTAAGTGCTTTTTGAACACACAGTGCAAAGAAGAAAAGTGAGAATTTAACCACCTTTTTCATCCCAAATAACACTTTTTGTCTGAAAGCCCTGACACACAGTGCCTGTTACCTTGTGTTTTCTGAGGGTTGTCAATAATCGGAACACATTTTGTGCACCAAAATGCACTAGGAGAGCCAGGTATTAAAAGAAAATTTATGTTTGTTGCCATGTTCTTTAGAGGATTTGCTATGAACATCTGTGACTAAAACTGAGTGGGGTGGCTTATCTCCTGTACTGTTGTCTAGTGAGGTGTTAAGACTTTATCGTCGTGGACTGTTAGTATTTATAAACTGTACAGGGTATAGCTGTTAGGGAGAGCACAGTAAGCCAACTGTTTATGGAAACAGGGAGGAGGAAATCACATGAAATCTTTAAAAAAACTAAAAAGGAGGAGGGAGACGTTATTTTCCTGGTACCACTCACCCATGCAGGAGACTAACTTAAATAATTGGGGTGGGGGGTATGATGGTTGTATCTTCACAGCTGAAGATGTCCCTTTCCATGCTCCAAAGAAGTTTTGACCACTTGAACAGGACACAAAGCAGCAAGACTGAGAGTTAATACCACATCAGCTTTTTGTCCAAGACATGGGAAGAACAGATGTGTGTGTGAGGACTTGTGGGGCAGGCACTGTAACTGTCGCCTTTGGACTCTACTGTTTGGCTCAAATCCCGCACAGAATAAAGATTTGTGGAAAGCAGCAAGTGGGGTTCTGCATTCCCATAGCTTGGCAGCTTTGTGTGTCCTGCCAGCCCTCTGCTGCGGGGCCAGTGCAGAGCCCTTGGACCCCGGGGTGAGTGAAGAAGGGCAGGGGTAGTGCCTGATAATGGACCTGCAGATTTCGGAGGAGGGGAGAACACCCTCAGCAGAGAGTTGGGCTTGTCCTTAGGAAGTCACAGGTCTCTGTGTCAGCGTAGAAAATGACCGTCAGAGGATGTTTGGGAGAAAAAGAGCGGTCGCGGTTTTGCAGCCGCAGGACCTTCGTGTGCTTTTTTTAGCCGTGGGGGACCTTGTAAAACAAGTCACCATCTTAAGGATGGATATGCCTGAGATTAATTAAGCAGGGGAAGGCTCGGTATCGCTGGCACGCTGCAGGCTCTGGCAGTCTGCCTTCTGCCATATGTTTCCAGTTCTCCCGGAGAAATCTCAGCCCTCGGTGTTTTCCCTCCATCGAGGGCTGCGCTTCAGTTCTTGAGCGTGGCGCGTCCACGGATGATGAAACATCTTTTCATCTGCTTCAAGCTTTTCCTAAGCAGGTCGAGGGGCAGGAAGACGAATATAAAAAACTCAAAGCAAGCGCGACGCCGGCCTCGCCCCCGGGCCGGGCTGTGGCTGCAGGGCGGTGCTGGGGGTAGTGGTGGGAAGGCAGGGACGGTGTCGGGAGGGTCGCGCGAACACAGTCCCGGGGCTCAGCCCTCCGCGGGGGTGCGTTTGAAGCGCTCGCTGGGGACCGTTCCCAGCCCGGGGCCGGGGCCGCGCCCCCGCGGCCGCCACCTGTTGCGCTGCCCCTTT
>VXBA01005938.1:398674-482530 GCA_013399895.1 Serilophus lunatus
GGGAGCGGGAACGGGGCAGGGAGAGGTCGCGGGGGGTGTCCCTGTGCCAGGCGGCGGCTGTGCTTCCCTCGCTCCCAGGTGGCTGACGTGCCAATCCCTGCCCCCGGGAGCGCTGCAGAGCATCGCCGACACCATCGCGGACCGGCTGCGGGTCCCTTGGTTCTCGGGGGCCGTGAAGATCAACGTGAGCCTCGTGCCGCCGCTCGTCCTGCTGCCCGTGTTCCTGCACGTCGCTGCCCTGCACTTCCTGCTGGGACTCATAGTCCTGACGTCCCTGCCCGCCGTGGTGCTCTGGTATTACTACCTCACCCACCGGAGGAAGGAACGGACGCTCTTCTTCCTGAGCCTGGGGCTCTTCTCCTTGGGCTACATGTACTATGTGTTCCTCCGGGAGGTGGTTCCCCGCGGCCACGTGCAGCATTCCCAAGTGGCCGCTCTCACGTGCGGGTTAATTCTTATGCTTGCAGCCCTGTCTCGAGCCAAGAAAGACCCTGGCTACCTTCCCATCCCGGCTGGCGATGAGAAGCCGCCGCACCAGGGTTTGCCCAACAGGAGTGTTAGAGGGAGCTCCAGCGGGCTCCTTGGCATCGCCACGGCAGGGGCTGCCAGCAGCCGTGCTGTGAACGGGGAGGCCAAAGGCTATTCCAGGGTGTCAGCTGATGGGCCAGAAGGTGTGAAGAAGGACTGGTGCGCGAAATGTCGGCTGGTCAGGCCGGCCCGGGCGGGGCACTGCCGGCTTTGTGGCAGGTGTGTGAGGAGGCTGGACCATCACTGTGTCTGGTAGGTGTTGCACTGGTGAGGCTCCGTGTGTCCTCTCTTTGAGTTACCCTCTTTTTCAAGTTGGCTTATTTTTTTACAGTCCCTGTCAAACGGGGTTGCTTTTGCTATTGTGCCAGACCTGGTGACATTCTTTAAATACAAAAAGTTTTGTATTTACTCTTTTAAAGAACAGCTAGAACCACTGTTTATTCTAAGTGAGTTGATCTAACAGCTGATAACTTCTAAAGCATACTTGAGAATTACTTTTACTTTGCTGGTTTTTCATCAATGTGGGTTTTTTGGGGGTGTGAGTTCCCTTGGTTTTGTGGTGTTAATTTGAACTTGGTCACGTGGAGCACTAGCAATCCTGCAGTTAACCTGCATTAGTGCTCTCCTGGGGCAAGGCAACCCAAAACTGCCTGTGCAGTGCTGGAAGGAGCACTGGAACCAAGGGTATATGGTGGTATGATTATACCCTACAGGCAGCCATAGGCTATCTCAGCAAAGGATAAAATTACTAAAAATTGGAGGCTAACAGTCTGCTGCCAGTCTATTGACTCGTGCTTATACCTTTTATAGAAAAAAGTTAAAAAGCTTTTTTGAACGTGTTTCCAAGTTCTTAGCCTGCCTGTGCTGTATGGAAGCACCTTGGAAATTAGGTTCTCTGACAGCTGGGGGAGGAGGAAAGAGAAGCCAGTTTTTCTTTTTTAAGCCAAGTAATCTCTTCTTTCCTTTTGGAGGATTAACAGCTGCGTAGGGGAGCAGAACCATCAAGCATTCATCCTCGCACTCTCCTTCTTCATGCTCACCTCTGTGTATGGGATTACATTGACCCTGCACACCATCTGCAGGGGCCGAACTCCGTTTGTAGCATTGTTCTACTGCCCTGGGGCCTATTCTGACTACAGGTGAGATCTGTCTGGGAGGGAGCTGGGCTAGGAACAGGATTGGTCAGGCATCTTAGCTCCTGTTCCTCATTCTGTGCTCTAGACTGGTCAGGTTTGACAGCCAACAGCATCAAAAAGTGCTTCCTAAAAAGCTCTGTAAAGCCAAGATGCATCACTGCTTTTGCCAGGGTGGGGGGCCTGAGACTTAGAGAGAGCTCACCATTTATTTGGACAAATTGCTGGAGGAGCTGTGGTTTGCAGTATTTACTTATTGTTTCTTCTATAGATACACCCTTAAATGTTTGGCTCCAGATGCAGGTAACTGTCTGACAGTCTGGAATCCATGTGCTGTCCCTCCCTATCATTCCTCACTGTTTTTCTAGTGACTGTCCCTCCAAGCTATCTGTTAGCATCAACATGCCTTGTCAGACAGGGGTGGTGGTGAGAACTGTTGGACATGAGTTCAGAGACCAGCACTACCACTGATGGGCAGAGTATAGGGCTGGTGCACAAGTGGCTCTACCTTCCTCTGTTCTCCATCTTCTGACCTGCTGGGTTGAGCATCCTTCCATCCTTAAGTAAGGACCAAGCACCTTTGCAGCAGGAAGAGCAAAGAGCTAGGTTGTGAGATAGCAAAGAGCAGGAGTAGCTCTGGTAGCACTAAAAGCCCTTATTAAGTAAGCCCTGAAGCTTTAATTTTGAGAAAGCCTTTAAGGATTATCTGATGAAGCAGCAAAGCGAGATCACTGTGGCAGATGTAGACAGGGATTTGAAAGGATAGTGATTACCAGGGAAAGTCACTCTAAAACAGCTGCTCCAAAACTAAATGGCTTCCTTCCCATCTTTTTCTCTGCTGGCAGCTCTTCTCTGTCGTTCACCTGTGTATGGTACTGTGCCATTGTAACAGCTGGCATGGGATACATCCTCCTTATCCAGCTGTTGAACATCAGCTACAACGTGACTGAGAGGGAAGCTCGGCTGGCTCTGCGGGACAACACTGGGCGCAGACTCCTGGGTGGGTTAGTGATAGACACTGGCCAGTATAACAGGGGGTTCCTGTGCAACTGGGGCCATTTCTTGAGCATGGGGTCTTCTCCTCCACAGCGCTCTGCTGAAGACATCGTGTGACACCCCTCTTCCTGCAGATGACTGACTTTTTTTTTTAGCAGGGGAGCAGCCCTTCCACTAGGACTCCTTCCTTGCATACCCTTCCTTTGTGATCGGTGTATGGGCTGCCTATCCCCTCACTGACATCAGAGGTTTTCCCAGGCAGAACGGTTCTTCAGATGCTGTCAGCCAGCAATAGGATGCAGAAAGCAGTAAGCCATATGCACAAACATGGAGAGAAGGAGTCTGCTGCCTTTTTCTGCCATGGGAAACAGGAAGAGCACAAGGTTTTGAGAACTTGAGTTTTCTTTACATGTGAACCCTGGCATCAAGAGGAACTGCTGCTGGGCTGGGCTTCAGAATTTGCACTGGATCCTGTAAAGGTTAAGGAATCCCTGGATTTTAACTATGCGCTCCATTTTGGAGATGTCAGGAGGCTGAACTTTGGATACAGGTAACAGATGGAGCCCTGCAGAAGCCAGGCTATTTGCCTAAAAGAGCCCGTCTAGGTGGTCACTGAGCAGTACTCTCCTCTCTGGTGCATTTATTTATTTATTTTTACTCTCTCTTATTCCATCCAGCTGTGTACATGCTTCTATTAAGTGCCTTTGTGAGCTACATTCCTGTAGGGCTTTGTAAGATCCCTTCATCTCTTGACCCCTAAAGTTATTCCAACCCTGTCTGACTGAGTGAAGAAAGATCCCATTGTTCTTTCTGCAAGCTGAGTCTGGGTTGCTTTGAAGGCTTGGCTCATGCCCCTCACAGTGGTTCTGCTCTGATTTTTGGACTTGAGATAGCAGGTAAATATACCAAGGAGATGTTTTGGACCAACAAGTAACAGTGAACTCTGAAAGCAACTTTGTCTGTTACTGTAGCTTCATGTAAATTACCTTTCCCCCTCCATCTATGAGAAGGCAGCCTGTGGGAGAGTAGGCAGTTCTACTAACTGTGGTTTTGGTAGGTGGTGTATTGGTTGGTTGTGTTAGTAATAACATAGTGATCCTGTCTGCTCTCAACCCAGTTACTGTGGAGCTGCCTGACTGTAGATCTCTTTTCTCAAGCTGAGAAGCCAAGGAACAGATTGGCCTCTGTGTTGGAGTCGCTGTTTTGAGGATCAATGACCTGTACTGGCAGGTGAATGTTAACAGGTTGAATGTGTTCTGCAAGAATGCCATTTGTTCCTCATCAGCCTGCAACTGTCTTATTGCCTGGTCTTGAGCCTCATCTGAAATAATAGTTTTGGTAGAAATGGTTTTTTATTTTGTTTTTTTTTTGTGGCTGGAGTTTTTTATTGCTTTTTGTTTTAAATCCTTTATGTATGCTGTTGGCTCTGAGTGAAAGGTCTGGCTGGAAGAGCTGGGATCCACAGCACAAGACCTATGTGTTGGAACTAAGATTTAGGAGCAGAGATAAGAGCCTTGTCCTAGCTGCTGACGTTTTTGAATGTGTTTGCTGCACGCACAGATCATGCCTGCCCCTGACTTCACTTGCATGGCAAGCAGTTGGGGAATATTGGCAGAGTGATTCAAATTCACTGTGTGCCGCTGTGTGTTAGCTTTGAAGAATGGATGGAGGGTGCATGGTGCCAAAAGAGAGCAGGGTTGGGGGTGTCCCCAAAGATCCTTGCCATGTTTGGTGTATATGCTCTTGATTATGTGTTCCAGTTTAAGGTAAAGACCATGTCCCTTTGCACTGTTTTCCTCAAGTGGCACTTTGTATAACCAGTGGATAATCGGTGAGCAGCTGCAATTAGGATGTGGCTGTGCAGAGTTACTGACTTACTGAGTTTCCCTTATTTCCTCTTGCCCCCTTTCCATACAGTGAGCAGTCCTTTTTGAGGATGTAAAGGGACACTTCTCTTGTTTCCTGTCTCTAGTCAAACACAGTTAAGAGGTTTCTGGCTGTTTACCTGGCCCTAGACTAGCAAACTGACAGCTAGACTGTGCAAACTGTTCCTCTAGGACCTTCTATTTGGAGGTTGGAGCCTGACCCTAGGAGTTAAAATTGACACAGTCCTTGTTTCCACGTGAGTTGTCTGTAAATGTCTCCGTGGCACATGTGCATTTTGTGATGCCTGCTGAGGTGAAGGGGAGTTTGGCAATCCTGGAGACAAATGCTGTTGGCTGACAGGTTTGGGATGTTAGAGCTCATCCTGCTGGTGCTGGATGGCCTCCTGGGCTAAACAAACCCCTGCAGTGGAGACAGCCAGCTGTCTGTGTCTGTGAGCTGTATGCACAAAAATCAATCATGTGCCCATGAGCTGAACAAGCTCTGGAAACATTTTCAGGTTTGAGATAAGTGGTTTCTGAGAGTCTTGCTGCTCCTTGCTGGAAGAAAGCAAAGCAGATTGCAGATCAGTTCCCTGGCAGTGCTGACCCTGTGGTGCTCGCTTTCTTCCACAGGCAGAGATTGTTTGCTACTTTGCAGCCTCTCTGTCAGTGTAGCCTTGTCCCTCCTCTCTTAGCAAGCTCTTCATGAGTGGGAGGTTTCATTTGAACTGCCTGTACGGAGACTCTCGGTGCTGTTCTTCTCCATGGACTTTGGAGTGCAGATTAGGAACAGAGGACATGATGTATCCCATTCCACACCTTGGCCGAGCCCACTCCAGGGCAAAAGACTAAAGTAAATTCTATTTTTGCATTCACTCCGGGGGAACTGAAACCATTCAGGACATGAAGAAGGTTTCAAGGCTGCATTTTTTTCTAGGCGAATGCAGTGCTGATTCCTCAGTGAACAGGAAGTTCACGTGGCTGTAATCTGGATAGCAATGGTGACTATTTCTTTCACAGCATGGTTTTTGTTTACCTCTTCTTCCTGAGAGGATTTACCTTGTGAATGCCTTGGGAGATGGGAAGCATAAAGTAACAGGATATCTAAAAGGCATCTTAACTGGACGGAAGAGTTTCGAGCTTCAGTTGCATACTTGGGAGCTCTCCTTTTAACTGCCCTGACAATTAGCAGGAAACCCTTGAGGGGTGACATTCCTTTTTGCAGTTATAGCAAGAGCAAACTTGTGATCCTGGTCTCTAAGGAACAGGTTTTTTTCTGAGTAATTTCTTCCTGAGTATGTTATTGACCACACTGGTAGAAAAATGTTAAAATTTGGCATAGTCAGTCCTTGGGCTCACTGTTAGTTGCCTAGATCCATGCTGCCTTGGGGTTGGAGCAGTGGGAACAGCCTGCATTTGACAGGGGACCTGGAGGTCATGTGTGGTATCTTTGAGGTGAGGACCAATGTCTAACCTGTAAAACTGTGTGCCTGGCAGTGCAGAAAACCATATCCTGCTGGCCCTCGAAAAGTTTTCCCTTTGTAAGAAGAGAGGACCCAGAACCGATCAGCACCAGGGAATGATTTTGGTAATAGCTAGTCTTGATGTTTCTCTGCCCAGACTTGGAAATTATTTTATCCTGCTTTAACCATGACCTTTTAAGAGGCATCTGTTGGTTCACAAATAGTGTGGACTATTGCAGACCAGGCAGCTTTTAAAGGGCCAGGGCTCTGATGTTGCTGCTGTTGTAGTACTGAACCCTCTGTGTCCAAGTGCCAGCACTCTACTGTTTGGTGACTATAGTAAGACCTGTGCACCATTAGATATGCTCTGTAAACAGTGGCTTGGCACTCTTTAACTATGTCTTCCTGAATTATTTTTTTGTAGGCAAGTCACAGGTCCCCACATCGACTGTTTCTCCATTTAACTTGTCCTCAAACGACAGAAGTCACTGGTGAGCCTGAGCTGGTGCTGCTGTGGCTCCTAATCACATTTCAGCCTTCATGCTATGATGGTGCTTTTTTTCCTTTCAAAGTAGGTTGCTTTCAAGTGTCTTAATGAAACCATTTGCTGTAAAATTTCTTCTGAAGTTAAAATGGTTACTGCCTCACTGCCTAATGTCTTAATAATGTGCTTGGTTTTTTCATTCTATATGAATGTATATTGCCTCATTAGGGCAGGAAATGTGTGTGATTGTGGATATGTTTTCATGTCTTTCTTTCAGTGAAAAGTTTTACAGTTATATAGGGCTCTTTTTCCCCACTACCAGGATGTTTGTACAGCAAAAATCTTTCTGCGGACAGGTGAGGTTCTTTCAGAAATGTGGGAATTCAGCCTCCCAAGATCTTGTCTTTATGGAACTCCTGTAGTGATGATGTGAAGAATAATGGGCTCTGAAAGAATTGTCTGACTGGGAGAGCGGGGTGTTTTGGCTTTTGAGGTTTTTTTTTAACCTGTGCTTGAGGAATAAACTTTGTGAAACATTTGTGAGCTTTTTTGAAAGGGGGTGTGTGTGTGTGTATGTGTTTGCCCATTTTGCATCACAATTCAATGTTTCCAAATGGATACAATTATGAGTCAAAATAAATTATTGGAAATGATCTGTAGAGTGGCCTGTGATTTTTGCCCACGCATTCAGCCAAGCCAAATGACCAAAAGTTGCTATCATCTCATGGGAATTTAGCTGTTAGCTGGACTTGAGAATAAGGGAGCAACAAGCTAAGGAAAAGTTAGGAAAGGTGTTCTTCCAGCTCTGCAAAAGCTGACCTTTGGATTTGTTGGTGTTGGGATGAAACAGACTTGCTGGCAGTTCTCACCATCCTGGAAATGGGATATTTCCCTGCAGTAGGAATTTGAATGGGGATCTTTCATCCTATGAGAAATCCATTATCAGTATCTGACCAGCTTCCTATCCTGTTTGTCCAGTGTCTTACTTTCCTGCCAGCACCTGCCCACATAATACATCCAGAAACTCAAAAAGGAACAATCTCTTATCTTAAGCCCTTTTCTAAGCCATATTTGGACATGGCATGGATATTCTCCATACAGAGAGTGGGAAGAGATGTAGCCTTTGATTCTATTGGTATCTCGGGACAATTGGTGAAAGACAAGATGTCTTTTAATGTGTAGAATCACAGGTGCCTTTAATTGTTCCAGAGCTCTGCTTTGATTTGCCTGGGTGGTGCTTCTCTGCTTTTCAGCTATTTCTCTTTGAAGATTACTTTGCACTTGCTGAGAACAGGGACCTTGCATTAGCAGTGAACCAGAGTTTTAGCTGGGTGAGAGTGTGTGCAGAAGTGGCAGACTTGTGACACCCAAGCAGTGCCCAGCTGCATCAACAGCACTGGAGTCAATGAATACATGGGAAACTTCTGTTCCTCCCAGCTTTTATTTTTCCCCCTTCATATCTTGCCATGTTTACCCTGCAGAGAAGGACTGTGTCTGGTGTGGCAGCTCATGTGCTGGGGAGGCCCAAGGTGAGCTACTGTGGCTGGTGTCCATAATGCATAACAGTCTGCAAAGATGGGACCTCTGGATCATGCTGCAGTGATTCATGGACCCTTCCAGGCTAATTGTTGTCCCCTCCTTGCCTGGGGTAAGCAATGGGAGTTGTTTAATATTTCAGGCACTGTTTCAAATTCAGTTTGAGCTGGCCTTGGGAAACTTTGAAGATACTAGTGTACAGATTTAATGAGAAAATGGTATTTCTGTGGTAAAGGTTTTGGGGAAACTGTGTAAACTCTGGAGAGCAGGTGTCAGCAGAGAATGGGGAGTTTGCAATCACTTCAGGGTTCTGTATTTCCTGTTGTATCACAGTGAAAATCCTCTTCCCCTCCCTGTGCAAAGAAGGAAAGTCTGGCTGTGCAGCCACCTCCCTCTTTTGCTAAGAAAAGCAAGGAGCTGACAGGCAGGAGTGTGCATGAGCTGCTGAAAGTGTGGGCTGGTGACCAGCATTAAGGCATTTACACCTGCATCTATACAAATGCTAGAGCAGGAGGAACGCTCTGGCACAGCTGCAGGCTGAAGCTGTTTCCTTGGTCTGACAAGCTCTCGTGTGTCACCCTCCTGCTGGAGCTTCAGTTTGCCAAACAATATCGTTGTGCCAGGGATTTTAGGGGTATCCTGCGCAGTATCTCAGCGGCATCATCTGGCACAGCCTTGCTTCTGCCAAGCAAGCATATGATTTGTTTCAGCCAAGTGTGGATTAAATGAGGAAGTCAAGGGGCTTCTCATCTCCCCTTTGATTCAGACCACATTCAGGATGAATGTTCCTGATCCCTGAACATCTCTCTCCTTTAGCTGGATCTAGCCAAGGCTTCAGCTCTATGCTTGCCCTGGCAGTAGACGAGAGCAGAGTTGTCAAAGCACAGTTCCCCCTGGATCTTCTGACTTTTTGCTGCTGGAACTGTCCAAGCAAAGAGCATCTTGCCAGGACAATCTTTCAAAACAGCTAAATAGAAGAAAACCCTATGTTTTATGTGAGAGTATTAAAGACAAAAGCCAGTTACTAAAGTGTTGACCATACTCCAAGTTCTTTGGGAGGAACTATGCTCTGCATAAGCAGCATTATTTTCATGGATGGCAAGGGGGCACTGAGATGAGTGGGAGCTGTGGACCTTGAGGGCAAAATGTGCATTGCTGGGGAAAGAATCTGTAGTTTAGAAAAATGAATGCACCCCTGAGTAGCCAGTGTTTGGGGCACCCTTTTAGTTGTGAGAGATGTAGATTCAATCCCTGCTCAGCCTGGTACTGGGGTCAATGTGGGGTCAATGTACATCTATTCTACTGGTCCATACTCCTGCTACTCTCTTTACAGCTGTGTGTCCTGTCTCCTGCTGGCTGTAATGCTGCCTTCCCTCTAGCTGAGGAAGGATGTGCCCTTGCCTTTTGTGCTCTGGGTCACTATCCTGCTTATGCTGTGAACCCAGAGGGAAGGTGGGCTGGAGTCTTTCCTTGCTGTGTTTGTTGTCAAGCCTCGCCAAGAAGGAAGTCAACTTGGGAAAAGGCTACCAGTAACACGGGAGCATAAAGGCCGGTTTAGAGACGTTCCAGGAGCTCATTAGGCACTACACGTCAGAGGCTTACAAGGGGGAGAATTGGAAGGGGAGTACTAAGAGAAGTGGATTGCTGCTGCTGTGCCGCCTCAGCATGCTTCTGGCTGCACTGGGGCATTTCTTGGGCAGCTCAACCCCCAGCTCTGCTCATTCCCGCCCATTTGGCGCAGTCCTCTGCAAAAAGCACTACCCTTCTGCAGTGCTTGTTCTTCCTGCAAGACGAGTTATTCAGCCCTCTCTCAGCTTGTCGCTTCCTCTCACAATCTGCCTTTTAATGTCTCCAGATGGTCTGTACTCGCCCACACTCCACACAGGCACCTTCAGCTCCCTGCACTTTGATAATGTGCTTGTCTGACCTGCTGGTGCTCAGGTCTGTAACAAACCTCTGGGAGATGGTAAACATTCCTGTGTTGCAGAGGATGGATGTGGGAAGTAACCTGGGAGTGACAGCTGTCTTCAGACTTGCACCAAGAGCCTGCTTGACAGCCTGGCTTGTGTGGGCATGGAAGGTCTCTGACCACATCCCTGTGAGCTCTCGACAAGGACAAATTCCTGAAGCTAAAGCTCTGGAGTCTGCTGCTGCACTTGGGTATCTGACCTGTCCTGTGCCACTTCATCTGTAGTGCTTAGTGCTGGTCTAGACTCCTGACCTTGGACTTCTGTCTAGTGCCATTCAGCTGACTTCTGCCACAATCTGTGCCAACAGCTCAGTTATGTTTGTTTCAGATTTGTGTTTATTGAAAACTTTCAGTGCATATATGGATTTTACAAATGATCTGCTATAAGATAATAGTAAACTGTCTTCCTGGTGTTAATCAAGTGCTTCCTGTACTGCCAAATGCTTTTGGAGAGAGCTTTGCTATCTTCTTATGAGGGGGAAGTGATTCCAGCTTCCTCCCTTATGCTGTTGCTAAGACATACTGTACCTTAATAGCATTGCCCTGTCTGCATTATGCTGCAGGTTAAGGTTAAACAGTGGTAAGAAACTTTAATCACGTCAGCTTTAGCTTATATAAAAAATACAATATGCCTTTTTCTTGGATTGTCTTTTTTTTTGTTGTACTGGATCAAGTGAAACAGCCCAGACAGAGTTGCACAACACACTCTGAAATACTACAGTTAACAGCTTGGGAAGTGTTTAAATGACAAGATGATGGAAAGGCTCATAAACTTGGAATCACCACTTGCCACCAAAATCAAACCACTGTGCTTGTGAACTGGCCAGTGCTGCAAACAAGGCAGTCCCTTGAAAAAGAATACAGGCTTTGAGACTGTCCATACACAAGGCAATGATCTGGATCATTAGCTACTAAGCTCTTCCCATCCAAACTTTACTGGCACAGTTAGCCAGCAACTGTCCTCTGGGTGGCCGAGTTTGCAGCAGTAGTTAGGGGTCAGCTGACAGGTCCATCTGCTCTCTGACTGAGCTGTCACCCAACAGAGTACTGGCAACAGAAAAGCACTGGATTACTGATTATGGAAACAGAGGTGCTTCCTTTGATGAAGAAGGATTCATGTCAGTGCTGTAGCTCTGTGTGTGGAAATGGCCTTGGCCTCAAATGCCCTCTCCCCCACCCCCTGGCTAGGTTTGAGTTACCTAGGCTTTACAGCCACCAGCCAGGACACCCTCACAGAGGCTTCACAGGAGGAGGACCCTGTGGGGAATGAATCCTTGGAGTGCAAAGTTAAACTGTCAGATAAGTGTCCACCTATACTCAGTTTACAACAACAGTGACCACAGGGAGCTTCCTTTGGCTCTTATGGCTCTTTGCACTTGGCCGGCCTTCCTCTTGGACTTGTTGCAGTCAGCTGGGTCAGTCAGATAGCACTGAAAGGAATTGGGCTTTTTTGTCTCCTTTCCATCTCATTTAGACTCTCTTCTGTCATGTTTGGAAGTTGGGGAGAATTTCAGCTACTATCCTGCGTAGCTGGTTTCTCCTTTCTTCTCTCTCCCTTTCCTTTTTCATCAGTAATGGGTACTGCCTCCATGCCTTGAGAGCATTCAGCATAAGTCTCCTTAAAGGAATTGGGGACACAAAGAAACAAAAAGTGACAACATGCAGACATGCAGACCTAACACAACAGGTAATAAAAAGATGACTTCTATTTGAGCAGGGAACTAAATCTAAGTGTGGGATATGTTCCTTCTGCAGTTAGTCAGGGTTGTGACATGTGAAGCATCTACAGGCAGACCACTCCATTGGCATGTCCATCATGCTGGGGAAAAATGATGCATTAACCTTTTCTATTCCTCTCCATCAAGAACTTTGCTCCTCACTCTGACAGGAATCATTAGCTGGTGTTTGCTTAGCACTGTGAAGAAGAAATGTGATAGGGAACAACAGTCCTGTTGAAAGAAGTTTTGCTATGACAAGGTCTGAGCTGCCTCTTACCAGTCAGTGGGGGAAGAAATAATGAGCAACAATAGGTGATTATGCTCCTAATAAGAGGTTGTATGTAAAATGAATCCAGTCTCTTTCCAGGTCTGAATTTCCCCTGGTTCCTCCAGTTTGCTTGCTGTTAATGTCAAATTGTGCACCGTTCAGATCTTACTGACACAGCAAGATAGAACAGGTTTGCTCTACCACATCAGAAGTGAATTTAATTTTTCCTCCAAATTGCTTCAGATCCTATTTAGGCTATGCACAAGCACAGCCTATTCGTGATTGCATGCAGCTAACATGCTTTCATGGTGAGGTAGGTGAACGTGCTTCTCTTTTCTGCTGAACTTTAACAATAGTTTTTTCTTCCTGTTAAAATTCAATTTATGGGACAAGTTGTGGACTAGGTATGTCCAACTCCAGTCATGACTGGTAGAACTAACTGTCCTAGTTCTCACTGCCAAGTCAGGCTGATGACACCATAAACTGAAAGACTCCTTAAGTAGGATTTATAGTTGATCAGTTTTGGATTTGTGAACTAAATCATCTGCTGTGGACAAAACAGTACTGTGTAATTCCTACACAATCATTTGCCTTGCTGTAATTGTGCTTAAAGATTTTCCTAAGGCAGCTTTTAGCAGAAGCTGCATGGCCAGATCTGCTAATCAGCTTAGAAAGTTTCAGCTACTTATCTGCTTTCACTGTATTCTCTTTCATCAGATTTAAAAGTCTGGTGAAGGGTACTGCTACATTTTCTCTTTTCAGACTGCATGGAAACTTAGCATAAACCTCTGCTGATGTTGTCTGTGCATATTACAGAAGCAAAACATCAGCAATATAGAACCTGTTTCATGTGTTCTTGGGGAGCAGATGGTTGACCTGTCAAAAGTAATCCCTAGAATAATCTACAGGGTATATTAAACCTAAGTAAAAAGAACTGCTGCCAAGGGTATGTACTTACTTGTTCCTGTGTTCAGTAGCAATCTTCAGCTTCTTCCATAATGTCCTTTTTTCCTCTATGATAAGATCAAGCCATGCCCAGAAGTACTTCCTCGTGAGGTAGGCTTCGTGGAAGGTACTCGCTCTCTCCTTCTGAGCAGAGAGGTAATCCCTGTACTAGGGAAGGACGACAGAGAAACAGGCAAGAATGACTTTTTTTTAATTTTTTTTTCCCCTCTTCCCTCTCCCAACCTCTGGCCCAATAAACAGAAACAGAGCAGTGCTGAGGCTGACAGTAAAGGGTAGTCAGCACAGGAGCGGAGGAAAATCAGCAGGGAGCAGTGTGCAAGTGCAAAGGTGAGGGAGCAGTAAAGAAAATTCTCAGTGGAAGGGAACGATGGAGAGTGAAAGAGCTGAAAGAAGAAGGGAATAACATTGCTGGAATGGGGACAGTATAATTCAGCAAAAGTTGTGCTACAGGTGTGTGAAATGAGGGGTGTGTGATGAGGGGAAAGCATGACAGCAGCCAGCTCTCTCAGTATCAGTTGTCCACTGTGGTGCAGGCCAACCTTTAGCCAGTTCCTGAAGCCCTGTCTCAGTAGCATAAGGGAATAGAAGTCCTCAGCCCGAGATATCTTCTCCGTGAGGCTCTGCTGGGTGTTCTGGAGCCAAGACATCA
Organism: Serilophus lunatus; assembly: GCA_013399895.1. Classification (NCBI taxonomy): domain Eukaryota; kingdom Metazoa; phylum Chordata; class Aves; order Passeriformes; family Eurylaimidae; genus Serilophus; species Serilophus lunatus. Next base: position 412,250 of record VXBA01005938.1, read on the forward strand.
GGCATTTCCTCTGCAGGCTCAAGCAGTGGTGCCTTTGTGCCACCTAAGTGAAGACAGCAGCGACAGAAGCTGGTTACTTAAACTAGTGACTATGTAAGTATAAAACCTATACAAAGTATAAAGCTGCAGAAAACTGTGTGCACTAAAAAATCACCTCAGCTCCTGAGGGCCCTCAAAATCTGGATGTCTTGACAGCTGGAATAACTTACAGGATCCCACAAAGAGGGGTCAGCACAAGGAACAAATCCACTCTATTAGGCAACTGATATGTCACTTCTAGAGAATAGCCTTGTAAATTAGATGCTCAGTTTAATCTGCTGTGAATACAGCAGAGGAAGGGTCTCTTACAGTTTAGCCCATCCCTGTCCATAATGCTGACCAGCAGGGTGGACATACGGGGAGCAGCTTGTATCCCTCTACTTCTTCCCAGCTGGAGGCCTATGTGCATTTGGTGAAGTGCTGTGAGTAGCTGCAGTTCCAGTGACTTGAATGGAAGTTTGCCAACTTAGCCCCAGGCTCTGGCTAAATCTTCAGGATACAGTTGAGTGTTACAGTCTAGCCCTGATAAGATATGTGGATTCAGTCACATATGGAAAATTTTGTTTCATTAGCAGCACTCATGCATCAAGGTCTCAGAAGTTACCACTCACTGTTCTGCACTAACAACACAGAGAGAATAGAATAGATTGCTGGATTATCACATGTAGTGTCCTGCCACCAGCAGTGGCCAACTCTGCATTAGCAGCAACTCCAGAGAGGGAAAGCTCTGATGATAGGCTGGAGTTAGCTAGTGTAACTATAGTAGCTTGGTAGTGTCTTACTGAATAGCTTTGCTGTGGAGTAAGAAAACTGACAGGCTCATATCCTGTAACTTCCATTTTTCATTTTTTTGGCTGTATCACACTAAACTAACTCCCACTGTGTTGTTGGCACCAACTACTGCAGCAGTTAGTACTGCAGACAAGTGGAGGCTAAGAAAAGATAACTTCTCAACAGAATGAAATGCTTTCCTTTCTCTGTCCTTCTGGTTCCTGTTTAATCAGGTATAAATGAGGATGCCATCCTTGTGGGTTTTTGATGACTTTTCATGATTACTGTCAAACAGGGTGATTTAAAGATCCAATATATGGCAGAGTGTGCTGGGAGAGTTTCTGCTTTTTCCATTTAAAAGCCTATTAAGGCTTCTGCTAAGTGCTCCAGCTAGGAAACAGCACTTTTCCCCTTCCTTCCATGGCACCAGTCATTTCCTTTATCCTTAGCACTTACCATCAGGTTTTCCTTGGCTTGCTCCCTCAACCTTTTCCATGGCTCTATTCCCAGCTTTCTGAGCAAGACCTTCTCATAATGATCTTTAGCTTTTTTCTGGAGCTGCCGCTCTTTCTCCAGCCTCCTCTGCTTCTCCAATTCTTTCTGCAATACAAAAAGAAGTAGTTTTAATTCCCTGAGGATAAAGAGGATGTTAAGCAACTACAATATATCATCATATTGGAGCTGGAGGTTCTGACCTGACAGGAAATCTGAATCTGCATCATCTTTAGCAGTGCAGACCAGACATGACCCCACGTACTAGAACCTGTGTTCGAAAGCAAACTGACTTGAAAATTCTCCTGGGAGATGCTGTCATTTCTGGACACTTCCTCTGGCCATGTATCAGCACTGCAGTTTGGTGTTACTGTAGCAGTCATGTCACCTGTGGCTACCAGAAGTGCTGATGTAGCAGGAACCTTCTTTTATGGGCATCCCTCAGTGTGGGGCAGGGTGTTCTGGTAAGCCTGGAGAGCACAGCTTTGTGCTTATAAAACTAGATGCAAAATATATCTGAAAATGATTCTAAGATTATGCATGGACCCTACCACTTAATCTAGCCTAAACAGTAGGGGAAGGATGTGGATATCATCTAACTGCATAATATTACTTCTGACCGATTCTCAGGGATGAAGGTCAAGCATTCTAAAACAATCCAAGTAGAACAGTAATTATAGGTCAAATTCCTCTAAGATTTCAAATGTTCTATTTGAGTTATTAGGACAGTTCATTTCCAAGTAACACTAATGAAGTGCAGCTATTCCTAGACTAGCTCCAAGGAAAGGATGCTTCTATTTTTCAGGTGGAAACTGTCAGGTTTGCTTACTTTTAAATCACATGTTTATGATTGGTATCATTGTGCACTCTGGAGGGGGACACGAGTAGAAGGAGCAGTCTGAAAGCAGACAGAACATGCTGCCACTGTGGGGGCTTGTGTGGCTGTATCTTAGCAGAGAACATCCACTAGCTGGGACCTCTAGTCCTGCTGATGAGATGGGCAGTACGTACTTCCATACTGTGTTTGCTGTACAGCCCTTCCCCTAATGTTGCCAAAAGGAAGGAAGGTGGTGAGTGGGCGCTGTGCTGTGGAACTCTGCTCTAACAGTGAAGACTTTCAGTTCACATTACTGAGTAATAGGAAGTAATGGCTCTTCTTCCCTATTCCTTGTAAAGGGAGAGAAACAGTTGAGGTGTTTGGTCACCAGCTTCTGCTGCCTTCTCTCCTCCCGTCGTTTCTCCCGCTGAGCTTCCTTTTCCTCAGCCTCCTTCCTCTGTCGTGCTTCCTCTTCAGCCTTCAGCTGAGCCTTCAAATGGAGAAAGGTTGAAATTTAATTTGATTCATGTGACTTTTACAGTGAACACAGACCTCTAAGCTTTCCTAGTATTCCTCTAGTGTTGACCAGTTTGAAACTTCAGAAGGAAGCACTTTATCATGTACTAGACGTGATCTGTGCCCAACAATGCACTGTGGAAGGGAGAGGATGAGGGACTGTTCTTTTTACTATCTATATATATATATCTCACTATGTATCTTTCTTTCTTTGTCTAAGTTATACCATTTGTCCACTCTTCCCCTAAAATTCATAAACCACACCCTAAGTCATTTATTGATAACCTGATTACGGAAGTCAGTTCTGAAACTTTGGGCTCTGCTCTCAAGTTTCATTTCTACATGCAAAGCAGCATTACAGGCACCCAAACACTCCTCTCCCCAAACATGAAAATCAATGTCGTTTTACTTCAGTACTAGTCATATTTGGCACAGTATTCTTCTCTGAATATTTATCTACTCCTCTTGCAAACCCCCCTCTGCTTTCATTTCACAAAGCTTCTGCTCTTAGTGTATGAATCAAAGGCATACAAACCAACCAACCATCATGCAGATTACCATGACTGTGCTTCCTGTTCTCTCTGATTTTGGCAACTGTAACTGAGGAAACCCAGACTGAAGCTTGCCTGTCCACTCTATGGTTAAAATGTTCCATAAGGCCTGTTTCTGCCTCCTGCATATATAAATGTATCTTTTGCTTACAGAAGGAAGAAATGTTGCTGGTTTAGGATCCCAGTTCTAAGCTTTCTAATCCTAATGTAACTTATTAGCAATGTTTTCAGTAGCAGCTTAATACCCTTGAGGTAAGAAGGCTCCTCTGTTGGATGTGTATCACAGAATTTGTGTATTAACTATGCAAACATTCTCAGTATATTTTCTTTTCAGCAGAGGTTTGCTAGAAAGATGCAGGATTTTTACTTGGTGAGACTGCATGCCCTCAAGCTGCACGTGAGCAGATGGGAAAGGCAGGGAGGGGAAACCCACCACTGCCAGATCCCATCAAGTGGATCTCTGCATGCACTTCCACCCTCACCACTCTTGGCAAAGACAAGCTATGATCATGGGGTAGGTGTGAAAAAAGTGTTGTGGGGTGGGAAGGGAGGCTGCTTCTAGAATTTCTACTTCAACATGAAGTGTCTGCTCATGATACAGCAGGACTAGTGCCATTGCCATATGCAAAACAGGAATAACTGCTTCTTTCAGTGTGTGATGGGTATCTACTTTCTCACAAGTTATCAAACCTCCTGCTTTGGATAAAAAGCTTTTTCTAGGTTCCTGACTTTGGGATTAAATCAGCATTTCTTGTAACTGGAATGGTGTGAAAGCTATTTTAATTAATTTTCCACTTCCCTTACCAATTTTTCCTCTGCTCTTCGTTGTTTAGCTTCCTCTAGTTTCCTCCTCTGTTCTGCCCGCTGAATTGCTCTCTCCTCCATCCCTACAGAAACAGAGGACATAAAGCTTCCTGGGAATGAGCTATAGGACAATGGCATAGGTTTAGTGAACAAGGATGGCTAGACCACTCTACTGTCAGGGCCCCAGTGCCCTGGCAATGCCAGCACAAAGGACCTTGCTTTTGCTGCCTCTTATGGCTGGCAGTGTCATGAACAAGGAACTTGTGAACCTTGATGAGATGACTCAGGACTGCTGCAATTACATTCACTCCACACTCCCTGGTTGACAGTCACAGCCATGAGGCTCAGTTATGAAAGAAGCTGTATTCAGAGGGTTTGTCCCTGTCTTTCCTGATTGAGGGCTGAGGCTCAGGACACATGATTTAGCAGCAATTGCTATGAGGTCTCCAGTAAGCTCTTACTGCTTATTGAAAGAGCAATTTCATGTCAGAAAGCATCCTTGTCACAGTGATACACAGGTACTTGGTCCTGCTAGTGAGAAACTACTGCTTAATGCTTCTTTTGGGAAACAAGTTGCAATGCAATGACCTTGCTGGCCATCAGCAAAGGTGTTGCATTGCTGATGTGACCACTCAGAACATGCGTTGGGAACCACTCCTTGCTTCCTCTGCAGTCACAAACAAAGCAGAGGCTGGAGAAATTGATAACTGGGGGGCATTGAAGTGTTTTGAACACAATAGGTTTCCTCAAGATTTTTTCCCAGGATTTTCTGCCAAGGAAAATCATCCAGTGGTATCTTACTCACTGAAATTTTGAGATCTATAAGCAAAAGCACTTGAGCGCTCTGAAAAATATGCTTACTGTCTCCAAGGTGTACAGAGTTCAGGCAAATCAGAGTGAGTGATTGAGTGAGTGAGTGATGGCTTGGACTAGATAGCACTGAGCTCAACAGGGAATGAAAGGCAACTATAAATGCCCAACTACCAGCTCCAGTGGTCCCCAAACTGTTAAAACACCAAACTTATCATATTCCAGACAACTTTTAGTGCAGACTGTGACCACTCCTCATTGATATGGAAGAACTTGACCTAGGGATGTACCAGAACCCAATCTTAATTTACTGCATGCAAAAAGCTGTGTTTTGTGTTTATTGTGTGTATGCCATTCCAGTGTGGCCAGAGAAAGGGAGATATCTCACAAAAGGAAGGAATACGGAGCTCCTTTCCCAGCCTGGCTACTGTTGTCTCAGAAAACTTTGGGTAGGCACTTAATTCCATTTGAAATCACAACACCTCTTTCAAAAGTTAGATTAAAATGTCTGGCCAATGTAAGCATTACTTGGGTGTGTAATGAAGGGAATGAGACTGATGGCAAAAAAGCCCTGTAGAGCTTCTCTCTCTGGGTCTTGTCACACCAGAAAGGATCACAAGTGTTAGGAGTAACTTCTATAGCAGTGTACCAAGTGGGGACGTGAGGGGCTTTGCAGTGGCCCAGATTTTTTGGGTGCCTGACTTGGCACTCTTTCCCAGCCTGACCAGTGCTGTTAGAGGGGAAGCTGTTTTCATGTCCAAGTTTTACTTGCACACTATCATCAACCAGCAAAGCTGAGGCAAAGAAAGAGACATTTTGAGACAAAACTGTTGAGAAGTGTCTGGAATGGGCTCTGCTATCTAGAACAATACCTTTCAGTATGGGATGAGCTGAGGTCAGCTGGCTGGAGGGCCTCCTGCCTTGCATCACTGCCCCTGTCTTTTCTGGCCCATGAGAATCAGGCGTACTATGAAAAGAAAGAGTTGAGAAATTCATCAATGAATATGGTCAAATGATGTCTCACACCTACCATCTATGGCCTTGTAGTTTCTGTTCTCCATTGTGCTGCATTTTCATTCTGAATCCTCAATACACCTTTCTTCTGCTTGAAACGGGATTAATGCTGCATCCTTGTAAGAGAACTGATTTCCAGGACTGCTGCATGTTCTGAAATACTGAGGATGATGTTCTCTTTTTAACTAACTAAATAAATCCCTGCTGCTACTATGTCTTACACTGGTGTTGCTGTTTCTAAGCGGATCCTGTATGGATCACATGGTGTTAAGCCACTGAAAACAAAGGAGAAGGATAGAGAACTGCAGCCAGCCTGATACTACCCTTGAGGCTAAGTTACAGCTGAGAGGAAGAGCAGATAGCATGAGCATGACTGAAATGTGCCTGGCAAATTCTGGCTCAACTTGAGCGGGAATGAGACATGCTGACTAACTGACCCTGCTTTATTGAGGGCATATACCTCGAAGAGGTTGCATTCTTGCATCTGGATTGTTTTTTCTCTCTTGTTTGAGAAACAGAATTTTTAAACAGGTGGGTTACAGTCATAACTTGTACTGCCTCTTCTTTATCTCTGCTCAGGCTCTGATTTTCCTGCAGCTTAAGGATCAGCTCTTGCTGTTTCTGAAGCTGCTGCCTCTGCTCCTCAATCAGACGTCGCTGGAAGGCATGACGGTGCTCAAAACAGCTGCCATAAGCAAGAGATGTCTTTGGACCACGTGCCTGAAACCGCTGGAATACAGTGGCTGTTTGATTCATGTACACAGCCTGGTCCTGGGCACTCAGGGGTGCATGTTTTACAGTAATCTCCCAGGCAAATTTGGGCTTTCTGCAGAAATGAGACTTGTGAACAGCATCCCAACAAGCGTGGTCTCTGGGCTGATCAGACTCTTTCTGGATGTGGCAAGTTTCAGTTGGCTGGGGGAAAAAAAGTAAAGAAAAAAAAAAGGAAAAAAATTTAGCATTGTTTAAAACCAAGCATTTTTCTGCCCTTACTACATGGTGGAGTTTTTAATGCAAATCTAGTGGGGTGCCTCAGAAGTAGGGTAATCTCAGCTATGCAACCTTTATCCAGTTCCTAACTAGGCCAGAGGAGCTCAGTTATGCGCAAAATGGGAGGCTGTGGGAAAGAACTGTTAAGGAGCTGTGTGCCAATACACTGGGAGGAAGAAATCTTGATCAGGCAAGAGCTTTGGCAGGAATATATCCTAAGTATTTTGTTAGGACAGCTCATTTCTGGGGGATTAGCACACTCCTCTTTGGACTATATCGTCCCCACTCAGCACTCAGATGGAAAATAAAGGAAAAAACAGTTGTTGAAGTGATCTACATGGCTGAGCAGTCCCTTTTCAGATGCAAGAGAATTCTACAAGGTGCTGCTTCCTCGTGCCTGTTCTCCAGCCTTGATAAATATTACCATGAAACAGGTGCACAGTAGGGAATGAGGCTGAACCTTTTCTGACATGGTCGTTCTCTGAAGAGGCATTAGATATAATGCTGGCTTTCTGATTCTTAAGTCAAACCCCCAATTCAGCCCCATTCATGCTGGCGCAGATATTTCACCAGTGCCTCAGAAGTAAAATATGGGCCTACTAGGATTATATAAGCACCAAAGGAAATCAACTTCTGCTGACACTTAAGCAAACGAAAAGCTTCACCTGTAATGTGTGTGTATGTGAGCTCTCATGCTGAGATCAGGATACTGCTGTAGTACAGGTTTTAGAGGCAGAAAGGAAGGTCAGGATCTGACCTGGCAAATGACAATTTAAGGAAGCAACCTCTGATCCTCCTCTCTTGTGATGTGTATTATCCTGAAACAGCCAGTGACAGCCTTTTTTTTTTTCCATACACTTAAAACCCAGAGAGCTGTACTGACAGGAAAAAAATCTCTTGTCATGCAGTCAAGTTATTCTTTTTAAGTCTAAGCTGGCATCAAAGATGTAACTAATCTCTCAGTAAAAGTGATCTGGGGGTGGGATGCTCATTGCAACTCACAGTACATGAAGGGTTGTTCTCTGGCAGCACCAGAGATTACTTTTAAAACTCATCCATTGTCCTTCACCTTTGCCTCTGATTTTTAGACTTCTCTCCTGAACCGTTGCAGGCAGGCATTTGGGGGTCACCCTGGGAAAGAAGCCTTCCTCTGAGACAATGTACTCTTAATGTCAGATTGCACAGGAGAAGGACTCTGTGAGAGTACTTGGATGCCAACGGACAAAACTACATGGGAGGGATTTACCTTGTCTTGCTGCAAATCTAGATGATGGTTTGCTTCTGCTGTTCCAGGCTTAACCTCCAGTGGCCTGTCCAGACCGCTCTTTCCCAGCGACACGGCCTCCAGCAGCTGTGCCATCTTTCTCTTTGTCTCCTCCCTCTTGATCTGCAGCTCCCATTTTTCTGTCTCTGCCTGGCTCCAGCGCCGCCAGGCCAGAAAGCAGGAGCGCAGGAGCCGTCGCTGGTTATGCTCCACAGCCAGTTGATTTTTCCTGAACAACAAAGTGTTTGTGTAATGATAGGAGTGAAGCTTCTGCCCAGGCATGAAGCCCCATAATTTCCAGAGTCTTTTTGTTGCTTAACTCTGATCACCCTCCGAAGACGTACAGACCTTCTCCAAGGAGGATTGTGAGGGCAGAAAGGATGCCTGCTATTTTGAATTAAGTTCCCCTAGTTCACGTTTTGCAATTTCCTATGTCATCCCCTGGGCTGTAGGACACTTGCAAAAGAGGTATCATATCCCCTGGCCAGCTGCATAGGGGAAGCGACAGCGTCTCACCACTCCAGCCTGCCAGACACCTGCAACAGCACCATTTTCTCTGGGAGTTCATCCAACAGCCTCCTTAATGAAAGGCACTGGCCAAAACGATCTCTGCAATACTACTACTGAAACAGCAAATAAATATATTAATCAGGAATAAATTTGGCAACTCATTCTCTGCAGGCCAGATCAAGCCAAGGTGAGATTTCTAGGAAAGATACCTACAGAGAGAATGTCACACAAGCTTGTTGGAAAGCACTAAAGCTCAGGTTTGTATCTGCCCTCCTTTTCATCTATGCCACAACGTCTCTGGCAGATTGAAGGCAATGTAGCAATTTTCTCCAAAAGCTGCTGTTTCCCTCCTGCTGGCTAACTGACAAGCTCCTTTTTACAGTCCTGATCACTGATCACTGCTCTGCCCAAATACTGCTGCAGTAGGAGGAATTCCACAGTACCTGTTTTGATCTTGGAGGTGAACTTCCAACTGCTGTGTCTCCTGCTCTACTTTCCGGGCCCAAGTATAATTTCTCCAGGCTCGCAGGGCCTTCAGTTGGCACCTCCAGTCAGCAAAGGCTCTGGCTTTTCCCATTTTAATTCTGTGCTCCAGAATGACTTTCAGCCAAGCAGAGAAATGTCGTTGCATGCACTGCATGAGAGAGTTTCAGAAAACCAACAAGCAAGATACAGCCCATCACACAAATGCTGTTCCTCTCTGCCCTTCCCTTATATCACTTTCCTTCTGAGATTTTTTGTAGAATCCTCACTTTCAACAATTACCTTGAAGGTTAATAAAAAGTAACAGAGATCATGTGCAAGTCTTCTCAAAAAGCAGAAAGAGTCTAGAAAGAGACATCATATCATGGGGCTTTGGAGCAAAATGCACCTAGTTCACCAAGTGTAAAGGAATAAAACTGGTGAGGAACAGAATTTCTAGAGATAGGGAAGATGTTTCAAAATCTAGAAAATGTCTAAGATGCTACAGAGAAGAATGCTTCTGTGAAGTGTTGCTTTAACTTAGACAAAAATCAACACTCTTCCCAGAGTGAATTTATGGTATTGCCTCAGCTCATCCTTGTTCCAGTAAGAAGCCAAACCTTTCCTCTATTGTGTAATTGGACTCGCCGCCTTTGGGAGAGATTTACATTGTACAGAACAGCAATTTGCCATCTAATCTACCCCATAATTCTAGCCCTGTCACTGCACACACTGTTCATTTTGATCCTCCAAATGGGTCAACTCACAGGACTCTGCTGTTCCCCTTTTGTCATAGTGCCTTGTGTTAATTGCATCCCTCTCACTCACTGAAATCTTCAAATGGAGACTTAAAAAATCAATGCATTTGCTATTTCTTTCTTCTTTAAGAAAGTAACCAAAGTGTCACTATTGCTTAGCTCAGCTGAGCTGTGGCTTCTCACATCACACCAGTCTTAAATTATTCTGTGGTTTCATTCACGTTTATCTTCACAGCTTAGACTGTGCTGGAGAGAGGTTGTGTACAGCTTAACAGCAGACAAGCTCAAATCCCACTAATGGGAAGACGGAGTGAGCCATGAGGAGAATCACCATAAAAGCTATGGAATTCTTCTATTAAAATAAAATATAGATACAGATATGTAGACTTTAATGATGATGACTGCTCTATTAATTAAAAACATAATATGATGGATGGCACTCATACCTGCATCAGGAAATTTATTCCCTTGGCTGAGATTGCCCATATAAAATTTTCAGTAGCAAAAGATTGCTCTTTAATTGCATTTGATACACCACGTTTAACCCAGAGTTGACCACGGTGTCAGAATTCCTACTAGGAATTATTAAAGTCTGTGTGTTTGCCTCAAAGGAGCTGTTGCAGTAACAGAGTATCCTACTGCACGCAGTGGGAGTGGATCCTTGAGGATGCGCTGACATGCTTCAGCTCCTGGAGGCACAGCTCAAAATTCATCCCAGGCTGCAGCACTTCTCTTTTCTCTCCCTGCTCCTGCACCAGGGTGTGCAAGGCAATCTTTAAAATAACTTCCTACACACAAAAAGTACTTCCCAGGCCTCTTTGCAGCCCCTTTCCCCTTTTACTTCCTTCCTTAAGGGAAAACAAATCTTGCTCTGCTGCCGTCTCTGCCTATTCCTCGATTGCAGAAGCCTTTATGTTTGTATCTCTCCTGAGAGCCACATGTTTCACGATTCTAAGTGAAACATCTCTCTGAGCACACTTGAGGCACATGCACGCTGGGGCTGGGGCCTCAGATTTCTTTCTCCTCATCTTACATAATTCTTTTTACCCCACTCTCCTACTCCCCTGGTATCAGAAGGTCTTTGAAAAAGCAAAAAATTCTGCATAACCAGGACTTTTAACTTCAGTTTTGCAAATGGTAGCGGGGGGCAGGTAGCTCAGAGTCTCAGATAAAGAAAGGTGATGCTCACTCTCTGCTTACTGATGTGAATCCTGCGCAGCAGCTCCTGAGCCCTTCTCTGTTTCTCCTCTCCTTGCTCTTCTTTCCTCAGGACCAGGGGTGGTGACACAGTAACAGGTACCTCCTGCACTGGCAGTGTCTGAGTTTTCTCTTGTCTCTTCTCCTCTCTGAAAAGTGAACAAACATACAGATCTAATACAATGATACACAATCCAATACATTCTTTTTTTGGCCGATCTCATGAGAATCACCTCTACAGCTTAAAAAGTTGCTGATTATTAACTTGGTCTTCTTAAAAATTGCCTCTGTAATGGTTTGGGGTCCCAGAGATTAAACAGAGCATTTCCTAAATATAGCAGGCAGAAGAAAATAGTAAAACATTTCAGTAAATATTTCATTAAAGCACTTGTATGAGAGGATTTAGGATCTCAGTGCTGGCTAAGTGAATAAATGGTATCCCTAAAAGTGGTATCTCTGTGACAATACAAGCTCAGCAAAAGGAAAAAATTGTATCTCCACAGAATTCTCAGCCAAGAATGCTCTTTACTCTCTCATAGCAGAAGAAGTATTGCAAGTAGTTAGACTTTCAACGTAGACTATTTTTTTTATTTTATTTCTTTTTGTGTACTGGCTTTCACACTGCATGAGACACTAACAAGGCTGGATACGGCCACAGAGTTGGATGGAGAGAATGCATGGTGGTGCAAACACACTCCTACTTTGTGATTCAGTGCACGTTCTGCTAATGGCTGAGGGGAGGATAACAGTGTCTTTAGCCCATCTTCCCACTCATTATAAACTCTGCACTGATGTTGGTAACAAAGGACTAAAAGGTTCTGAGAGAGAGCAGAGATAGAGAATAGCAGCTGTTTCCTTTGGGACCACCACTCCTCTTACATATAACAAAAGCAGCTGATAAACGTTCTTCATATGGCTCTTTCTATGCCCCCCTCTCCTTCTTACATCCTCTGTGCCACGGTGTGCCTCCTCTCAGCCATTTCCTTTCGCAGCTTCACCATTTCCCTCTGGATCTCCTCCTCCTCCTTCTTGGCCTTCAGGGCCTTCCTTCTATCCTCCTCCTGTGCTCGGAGCTTGGCCTCAGACAGAATTGCTTTCTTCAGGGACTCTTCCTGTCTCTGCAGCTGTAATGCCTTTTGATGCCTCATTCGGTTTTCTTTCACCTAGGAAGCAGAAGACCAAAAAAAGTTAAAGCAAACACCAAAGGCTGAGGAATTTGAAGCTCATTGTTACGCTGACAAGGTGAGTCACAATCCACGTTTCACATGAAGCAAGCAACCCTGTCCATAGCTGGCACTGACTAGAGAGGTGCTGTTTTCAGACCAGCAGAATAGCCCCTTCAAGAGAGTGGAATTAAACCAGTAATACTTGATGGGAGCAAACTCAGGACTAACTATGGTGGCAGCTTTTCCTGTCAGTCTCCAGAAAGGGGAAAAAACCTGAAGAGCTGTAGTGAAAGATGACTGTGCAAGCTAATGCTGAATAGCTGATGTGCACATAGAAATGCAGTAATGTTTCAGCTGAACTGTGGAAGAGTGTCCCTGGTTATCTGCCTTCAAATCAGAGATTATTGCAAGCTGGGAGAGAATACTGGGCAGGTATCACTGAGCATTTACACTAATCCTATAATTCTCCATCTTATTCCTTTTAACTGTGCTGCCTTGCCTGCTCACCTGCTTGTGTCTGAGCTCCATGATTATTCGTGGATCTGCACGTTTTTGTTTTTCCTTGATGTCTTCAAGCCTAAGACGTTTCACTATCCCACAGTTCAGAGCTTCACTCTGCAAAAGGTGCTGTAGGTATTTCTGGACGGAAGAACTTTCCACTTCACGTTCCAGATAGCTGCACAAGTCTGAAATGAAGAATTTAGCTTATCTCAGGCTAGTCTGAAATGAATAAGCCCCTCTGTCTCAGATTACAAAGCCTAATGTAATTAAAGGGATCACTTCCCAGACTGCAAATGCATTTCTGATGAACACGGACACACTGACTGCACTCCATTTATCCCCAGAGTCTTAATCAGTCTCCCATTGAACATGCTAGAGCAGTAACAATGTGTCATGCATATTTCACTGCCTTGCCTCTGAGCATCAAAACCAGCTGTATAAACTTGACAGGCCTCAGAAATACATGTTCTCAAAAGAAAAATTACTTTTACAAAGAGAAACATTGGATGTTTTATGAGGTGCATTTGCAGAGCCCTAAGCAAGCTGCTGTAAGAGCTGGGGGGAGAAAAATTACCATCTGAGTCCTCTATCCTGGCCTCAAAACAACTTTTACCTGTCAGTCAGACAAGCCATGACACTTGGCCCCCCTCCCCAGCACATCTTCCGAGAGGAAACCAAGAACTGCTTTGCAGTGCTCTCACCATCAAACTGCTCACACTTCGGAGGGGCTGCAGAAGGCTCTTCCAGATGGACAGAGTCAACTTCATCTTCTCCATCACTCAGCTCCAATTTCAGCTTGGACTTCATCCAGGTACTAAGCAGCTCTTGGGCTATCATGAAGAAAGAGAATGATGACTTCACTTGCTTAAAAAACATATAGGTAAGTGTAAACTAGCAACAGGGATAGTTATATCACATGCTGGGAATGACTGAAAGCTGATCTGCAACAGAAAATGGAGTAAGGCTAACAGTTCTGTTCTCATCTTCTTTATCTATTAAAGAACAGGAAGAGAAGGTGGAAAACTTTCCCTGTCACATGGCACATATGAATTCTCCCTACCTCATTTTTCCTACAAGATGCTGCTGACATTTAGATCGCTTGCGTGATTATTACAGCATTTATCAAGGAGATGGAATTCACCTCAGATAATTCATAACTTGGATGGCTTTTACATGTTTTACCACTGCACTTGCAGACATTTAGATATTTTCCACATGTAGAGCCAAGGTTGTCATATGTTTGGACAAACATTTTCTTCGTGAGTACAATTCAACCTTTGCAAGTACCACAGCTCCTGGAACAACTGGTGAGTCTAGTTTACAAATCTGTCACTTGTCAAGCTGCACCTGGGACTACCTGTACTCAGAATGAAGACTGCAACTATGAGAATGCACCCATGATGGATGTGGTGCTCCTCAGTGAGCTCAAATGCCTAGTGAACAACCGGGTATGAAATCCTTTGGTGGACTACATGTGCCTCCACTCTTCCTCTGGAACATGTAAAATTCCCTTTTGCGGAGTTCCTACCCAAAAACAAGGACAGCTAATATGTCTGCTGCCTCAACACACCACCTGGCCTTACTGCTTGGGTGGCCAAGCTCAAGCAAAATACAGGGCTGCAAACTGCAAGGCATCAGGACCAGCCCCACGAGAAGCAGAACCATCCTGAGCCACATGTGTGGTGAGGATGGGCAAAGAGCTGGGTCTCAGCAGCCACTGCAGTGCAAGTCATTACCTGTACAGTCAATAGACAGGAGGAAGCAGATGTTCCCAATCTCCAGTTCTAATGCAAACTGAAGATGCTCCCTAGTACTTCTAAGGCAATAAAGCCTTTTTCAAATTTTCCTACAAAGGGGTGTTTTTTTTAAAATAAATCTGATGTTTATTGTCATTCAAATCACTTTTAATCTCTTTCATAACCTCACAGGCCAGCTCATAAACAGGGAAATATATCTGATAACAGAAAGAAGAGAGAAAAACAACTTGTCACTTGGGGAAGGGTTACTTTTTTTACTGGGAATTGTGATCTTCTTGTAACTGGAGCATTTCTCTACTGATACCTTTCTGTCACTTCTCTTATTGACACCTTTCTTTGCAAAGTGGGCTATGTGTAGTTAATACCATCAAGTATTCTAATAATGTATTCCAGATAAAAGAATTTCAGCTGAGCTAGGAATCCTGAGGGATTGGTAGCCATAAAAAGGAAAACCCTAGCAGAGAAGGACAAATAAAAAACAATAAACATGAGGGAAGCAAACAACCTTTCTACCAAAGGAAAAGACAAAGCTTTCCACCAATGCAAAAACAGCTTCTTTGGAGCCACTAGGCTGTATAATGCGTTCAGACAGTGCACTGTAAGCAGACGGGTGCATGCCATGCTATTTGTTGAAACCTTGATGATTAGAAGTAAAAAAACTGACTTCCTGTATTGAAGTCAATGCTCTTAAGTGTTCTGTTCTGTAAAAAAAGGATGGTTAACTCAGTTTATAAAATCCTTTCTCCTATCAGCATTTTACACTGCAGACATACCTCTAGCACTGATGGGAGATTATTTCCTTCCTTTTTGTTTTTTAAATCTACCACAGGTTTATGTTCAAATTGCAGTAAGCCCTTGTGGCTGCAGGCATTACAAAAGGAGTGTTTAGCTAATTAGTGAGGAAAATGTTGCATGGGAATCAGAGCACAACCACACAATTATTCATAGATGTGACAGTTATACAGAGCAACTCCATTTCTACATCTGGCCTGCTATCAAAAATCTATCAGGTAATTTCACCTGGTTTCCTATAACCCACTGACTTGTATTTGACCATACAATTTGTCTTCAAGGGCAGTATTTATCCTTGTCTTGACCTGGTATCTCCAGGAGACAGAGGGTTTATCCTTCTCTTAGGTATGCTATTTAAGATCTACCTTGAACTCCAGCAATTGATCCTACTTATGCCTTTCTCCCTTAGATGAAAGACACCTCACTGTGAATTGTTTCTTATGATCTCAAGCTTTGCAAAAGACCAGAACCACAAAGCTGGATCAAGAACAGTTCACTTTAGGCAGCTTGTGGCAAGCTGAATTTTAGCTCACCTTCTGCACAGGCCTCATCATGATCTTGCATCTGTTCCACGTTTTCCAAACTTGTTACAGGATCCCAAGGCCCCTGTGGATAGTTTGGCTTTTGAAGAGAAAAAGCTTCAGAGACAGCTTGGTCCATTCTCTTTAAATTAAAGAAAGGAAAAAATTTCTAAGGATTGCTGGAGATTAATTTTGACAGTTCCTATATCCATGTTTCTCCTTCAGAGAGAGCAAACAACACTGGGAATGTAACACAGCACAACACGTTGTAAGATTTCTTTTGAAACGCGTTTCTCTGACTCCTCGTTTGACTGGAAAAATTTGACTTAGAAGTCATTAAGCAATAAACGCTCAGTTGGCAGAGGTTGGAGAACACATAGGGAGAATGCAAACACTCAGCCCCTGGGGACTGGATGGAGACTTGCTGAGCTGGACCCCAGCAACCAGCAACTACTAAATTTGATACCAGCTTTTTGTCATAACCAGGCTGGCCACTGTGCAAACCGTCCAAGAGACTTCCTGTCCAATATTGCCATCTCTCTGAGATGCAAATGGTGCTGATGTGTCACTGTGTTTTGACATGTAACTCCCGTACCCCGAACAGTCTGGGGTACTGCAGAACTCCTTCCTTTTGTGTGGCTGCCAGAGAAGGGAGATGCACACTCCCACCTGCCATAAGAAGCAGGCTGAGGGTGGGAGCATGGGTGTGCCCAAGAAAGCAAAACAAAGAGAAGTTCACCCTAGAATTCACTTTCTTTGATGTAAGGTGGTTGCAGATACAGGAGATGGTGCTTTGAGGTAAATATGTTGTATTACTTGCTCATAGAACCTGCAGTACTGCTCAACAGCAAGTTTCTGTGTGTTGACCCATGAGTTTTTTGCATAGCAAGAAGATACCTTACTCTTCATAGACTTTGGGTTGGAAGGGATCAACCTCCAGTCCAACCTCCTTGCCACGGGTAGGGACATTTTTGATAACATCAAGCTGAATGGGAGTGTTGCTCTACACGAGGGCAGGAAGGCTCTGCAGAGGGGTCTGGACAGGCTGGATCAATGGGCTGAGGCTAATTCTGTGAGGTTCAACAGGGACAATGCCAGGCCCTGCACTTGGGTCAGGACAACCTGAGGCAATGCTACAGGCTCGGGGACGAGTGGCTGGAAAGCAGCAGGAAAGGACCTGGGGGTGGTGACTGACAGCAGCTGAACACGAACCAGTATTGTGCCCAGGTGGCCAAGAAGGCCAATGGCATCTGGGCTTGTATATCAGAAATAATGCGGGCAGCAGGAGCAAGGCACTGATTGTCCCTCTTTACTTGGCACTGGTGAGGCCACATCTCCAGTTCTGTGTCCAGTTCTGGGCCTCTAAATGCAGGAAAGACATTGAGGTCCTGGAGTGTGTCCAGAGAACGGAAAAACTGGTGAAGGTTCTAAGAGGGTAAGTCCTGTGAGGAGCAGCTGAGGGAGCTGACATTGTTTAGCCTGCAGGAGGCTCAGGGGTGACTTTATAAAGCTCGACAACTACCTGAAAGGAGGTTGTACTCAAGTGGAGTCGTTTTTTTCTCCCAGGGAACAAATGACAGGATAAGGGGGAATAGCCTCAGTTATGCAATGGGAGATTTAGATTGGATATTACAAAAATCTCTTCAAAGAAAAGGAGGTCAGGCATTGGAACAGGCTGCCCAGGGAAGTGGTTGAGTCACCATTCCTGGAAGAGTTCAAAAACTGTGTGGATGTGGCACTTGGGGGGGGACATGGTTTAGTGGTTCATGGTTGGACTTGATCATCTCAGAAGTCTTTCACAACATAAATGATTCTGTGATCTTCCACCATCTCAGGCTGCTCAGAGCTCCATGCAACCCGACAGTGCATGTTACAGGGCCAGTCAGGTTAGATCCCAGAGAAAGGTTCTTCTCCCAGAAGGTGGCTGGGCACTGGAACAGGCTCCCCAGGGAAGGGGTCACAGCACCAAGCCTGACAGGGCTCAGGAAGCGCTTGGACGAGACTCTGAGACACATGGCGATTCTTGGGGCTGTCCTGTGCCGGGCCAAAAACCGGACTCGATGGTCCCTGTGGGTCCCTTCCAACTCGGCATACTCAGTAATCCTGTGAAGTTACTCCGCCTTGATCCAGCGTTCCAAGCCACCAGATCCAAACCTCGCCGGGAAACAAGGAAAACCACACCGCTCCAACCGCTCGTCTTTTCAAACCAGTTTAAACGCTGCCAACTCCGGCGCCGGCCGCTCGAGCCCAGCGCGGTCCTCCCACCCGCCGGCAAACCGCACACCTGCAGCCGCCCCGGGACACCTCATCCCCGCCGCTGCCGTGCCGGGTGCCCGGGATCCCGGGGGGCCGGGGGTCCGTCCCGCCCCCCGCGCCCTGCCCCCGTTACCTCCGAGCGGCGCCGCCAGCGGAGCNGAGCCGAGCCGAGCCGAGCCGAGCCGAGCCAACGGAAGGGCGGTGCCTGCCCGCCGGCGCCCGTTGATGACGCCCGGCGCGGTGGGAAGCGGGAAGTGCGTGTTCCCTCCATGCCTGGGCGGTGCGGCGGGAGCCGAGGATGAAGATGAAGCTGAAGCTGCTCGGGGCGGGCGGCGGGCGCCTGGGGACGCTGGCGGGGCTGGGCAGGAGCGGGGCGGCGGCGCTGTCGCTGCCGGGCTGCCTGCTGTACACACGGACCGGCTCGGCGCCGCACCTCACCCACGACACGCTGCGGGAGGTGCGCGGGGTGCCCGGCGTGGCGCAGCTCCCGCTGCCCGCACTGTGAGTACCGTGCGGGAGCGACCCCCCGCCGGGGGATGTGTGCACGGCCCCGGTAGGAAAGGTGAAGGCAAGGGAGCTGGGATTTTTAGCGTGTTCAGGACAAACTCGTCGGAGTGAGCTCGCGGGCATCCGCCCGTCGTGGCCAGCGGGTCGAGGGAGGGGGTTCTCTCCCTCCGCTCTGGTGAGACCCCCACCTGGAGTATTGCGTCCAGGTCCGGGATCCCCAGCCTAGAAGGACACGGACCTGTTGGAGCGAGTTCAGAGGAAAGCCAGGAGGATGATCAGGGGGCTTGGAGAACCTCTCCTTTGACGACAGGCTGAGAGAGCTGGGGCTGTTCATCCAGCCTGGAGAAGACTACATCAGCCTCCCAGTGTCTAAAGGGAGTTTAGAAGTAAAATGGGGACAAACTTTAGCAGGGCCTATTGCAATAAGACTAGGGATAATGGATTTAAACTAAAAGAGCGTAGACTAGATGAAGAAATTTGTTACAGTGAGGACAATGGAACACTGATCAGGTCGCCCTGAGAGGTGGTAGATGCCCCATCTCTGGAAACATTTAAGGTAAGACTGGACCAGCTGCTGACTCTGAAAATTAGTTAGGGAAGTGGCAACAGAAAGGAAAGATTAAATTCATAAAGCTTGTTAGAAGCTCTTCCATCCCTAGTTGTGTGGTTATTGAATGATGCACATTAGTAATGCTACCCAAAAGGTCGCAGCGGGTTTTCTGGATGACCAGAAAGTTGTGTTCTCCAGTGAGTCAGTGATCACTGGTCCATGCAGGTCAAAGCTCTGCCATTTTGCCACAGAATCAAGAATATCCTGGGTTGTGAGCTATGATTCTTGAACTTTGTGTCTCTGGAATTCAGTTCCATCTGTTCCTACTTTGCCTGATAGCTGGTTGACAGAAATCAGTGCTTAATCATTCCAATTTCAAATAATGTGTAAGTATGGAAATAGAAGCCCTAGTTATGAAACCACTGATCTTTTGTGACAGTTATCTGCTTAGTTAATGTGTTTCTGTATCTGCATTGCAGGGCAGAAATTCATGATGTCCTGGAAGAGTATAAAGAAGGAGCTGCCAAATTTATAGGTAAAGTGTGTGTGTTTGCTTGTATGTCTGGAGAGCTACAGTAGGCACAAAGATATAGGTATAGACTTTCCACGTTTAGGAATTTTCTCACTCAAAGTGGCGTTAAGGAAGACTTGAAATAGTCGTTGTCACTAGTATGGTCAGAAATCCTTCAATTAGGCTACAAAAATAGGTGGTTTTGCTTTTTCCTCTCTTTTTCTGCGCCCAGTCTTCTTCTTGTAGGCTTCAGCACTGGCTGGAAGGGGCTTAGCCTAGCAGTGAGAGAGGTTTCATGTATCTCCCAGCCACTGCTGCAAATGAATCTTGCAAAGTGCATTTTCTGACTTCCTTTATGGGGAGAAATTTTCATGAAAAAGGCTTTCCCCGTACAACTATTCAAATACATTTGCTGAGAGTATCTGTCCACTCCAGCTGGCTTTTTGATCCCCTTAGAGTAGTTGATTGCATCTAAATATTTCCAACAGGAAGTCTTTATGCAGTATGAAGAACAAACAGGTAAAGCACCGCCCATCAAATCAGTCTCAGCCAGTGGGCATTTCTGCCTCTGAGCTATTTCTGTTCTGTGAATATGTTAAGGGGAAGGTGCCACATTGGATCTGTGGGAGTTTTGGGGAACTAAAGAAGCTGGTGGAGAGTCACAGAATATGCTGTGTTGGAAGAGACCCACAAGGATCATTGGGCCCAACTCCTGGCTCTGCACAGGACAGCCCCAAGGGTCACACCGTTTGCCCAGGAGTACTGTCCAAATGCTTCTTGAGCTCTGTCAGGCTTGGTGCTGTGACCACTTCCCCAGGGAGTCTGTTCCAGTGAAGAACCTCTTTCTAATATCTAACCTAAACCTCCTCTGACACATCTTTGGGCCGTTCCTTCAGGTTCTGTCACTGATCCCCACAGAGAAGAGATCAGTGTCTGCCCCTCCTTTTCCCCTCACGGGGAAGTTGTAACTGCAGTGAGGTCTTCCCTCAGTCTCCTCCAGGCTGAACAGACCAAGTAGCTCCTCATATGGCCCCTCAAGGCCCTTCACCATCTTCATTGCTCTCCTTTAGACATTCTCTAGTAGCTTTATATCTTTCTTACATTGTGGTGCCCCAAACTGCACACAATATTCAAGGAGAGGCTGCCAGTGCAGAGCGGAGCAGGACAATCGCCTCTCTTGTCTGGCTGGTGATGCTTTGCCTGATGCTCCCCAGGACATGGTTGGCCCTCCTGGCTGCCAGGGCACTGCTGACTCATATGGTCTGGCATCAACCAGACCACCCAGGTCCCTTTCTGCAGCACTGCTTTCCAGCTTCTCATTCTCCTGTCTGTACATACATACCGAGTTGCCTTATCCCAGGTGCAGAATCCAGCACTTCCCCATGTTGAACTTCATAAGGTTGTTCATTGCCCATTGCTCTAATTTGTTGAGGTCTCTCTGCAGGGCCTCCCTGCCTTTGAGGGAGTCAGTAGCTCTTCTGAGTTTTGACTCATCTGCAAACTTGCTCAATATCGCTTCCAGTCCTGTGTTCAAGTAATTTATGAAGATGTTGAAGAGCGCAGGGCCGAGGACGGAGCCCTGTGGAACCCCACTAGTGACAGGTCACCAGGCTGATGTCACACTGTTACCCTCTGTGCTCGACCCATGAACCCACTGCTTATCCACCACATGATTTGTTTATCCAGCTGTTGGTTGTCATTTTGTCCAGAAGGACACTGTGAGGCTGGATATTAGGAAAAAGTTCTTCACAGAAAGAATAATAAAGTACTGGAATGATCTGCCCAGGGAGGTGGTAGAGTCACCATCTCTGGATGTGTTTATAAAAAGACTGGACATGGCACTTGGTGCCATAGTCTAGTTGGGGTGTTAGGGTATGGGTTGGACTCGATGATCTTGGAGGTCTCTTCCAACCTAGTTATTCTGTGATTCTGTGAGAGACAGTATCAAAAGCTTTGAAGCTCTTTTTCCCCCTGTTCTTTGTTCCTGTCTTTGGCATTTGAGCTGTACTTTCTGCCTGTATTCTTCCACTTTTCCATCTTAAAGAGTCAGTTTTAAGAACTAACTCAGTTTTACTTATGGATAGTTATGTGAAAAAGTCAACATTGCCACATCCCTTGGCTACTGCTCCAAGCCTTTGTGGTCATCAGTCCCTGTACTTCCTTCTTGGAGCAGCTCCTGAATGGAATCTTTGTCTTAACACCTTTGTGGTAAGAATGAGCAAAGCAGCAGTTTCTGGGTTTGTGACTCTTCCGAGTTTTTCCTCTGGTTGTCACAACAGATCAGGAAAGGCCTGCCCATGTTCCTTGTACAGCCAAGATCACTGGTGTCAGGCATATGTGGCAAAGGAGCCTGAATCCACAGTGAATGCAGGGTTGGCCCCTTGTGTGAATATCTGTATCAGCCTGTATTTATATCTGGGGAAGCAGCACAGAGAACTGGAGGAGGATCTGCCAAATCAACAGGTTTCTCTGGGATGCTTTTGCTAGGTATCTCCAGCTACCCTGGGTATAGGGTGAGCCCTGTCAAAGTGATGACATGTCTGTAATTTCTGTAATTTACAGGCAGTTCATTGTGTATGGAATCTAGCAGATTTTGGAAGAAAAAAATTCTGAGTTGCTAGTGTGCTTTTTTTTTGTTTGTTTTTTTCTTAAAACACATAAAAATTTGGAAAAAAAATGTCATTGTATAACCCCAGTTATGGTTTGGCTTTCCAAAGGATGTTTGCGTTCAACTTTCGATACTTTCTATTTTTTTTTTTTTTAACTTTTGACTGCTTTGATGTGACTTATTCCCTCAAGAAAAATTGGAAAATCTCTTTATCTGAAACTTCCTGGAGGATTTACCAACTTCAGTGGTTGTCTGTGAAGAGAAATCTGTGTGTCATTGATACATACTGTTTAGCTTTCTGACATTTGAAACCTCCAGTCTGACAGGGATGACAAATTTCTGATTTGTGTAGTTGGTATGTTCTCTCACTATTCTATTCTATTTGTGAGGGTGGTGAGGCACTGGAACAAGTTGCCCAATTGCAGATGCCCCAGCATGGAAGCGTTCAAGGCCACGTTGGATGGGGCTTTGAGTAATCTGGTCTAGTGTCTGCCCATGAGACATGAACTTCAAGGTGCCTTCCAGCCCAAACCATTCTATGATTTTGTATTTTGTCCTTCCTTAAATGTTCTAAGCTTGGGATATTTGCTCAATTTAGATGGTGTCAAATGTCAGATGTCTCCAGTGTTACCAGTTGAATGATCAAGTGAGTCAGCCACTGGGTCTGGAAAATTTTAGTAAGTGGAGTATTAATCCAGAAAAAACATAAATAAAGCTCAAAGGAGCTATGTAGGCTGCAGAACCAAAGGGTATAATTTCGTGGCTTGTCTCCCTGCAGCTAAAAAACTGAGGAAAAAGCTTTCCTTCTTAGGTGCTGAGAGATCAAATGCTAAATATTTTCTCTGTCAGAATGGATGTACTTGTGTGGGGAAGAATACCTTGTTCCTTCTTGCAAATCTACAAGACATATTTCTGGATTAGCTTTGCTTTAGTTCATGAAACTACTCCTTCTCTGTCTCTCTGTTCCCAGGTATGCCAGATGCTGTGCTGTACTGCTCCCTTCATGACCCAGTCAGTCCCTGTCCATCTGGCTACAACACTAACAAGGTACAGTAGCAGTAGAGACTTGAAAGGATCCACCTAAAGTTCCCAAAAGAAGCTGCCAGTCCTCCCTTCATCTGTGTGGGTGTGCTCAGACAGCCTCAAGATTTATTTTTCTAATCTTTGCACAAAAAGGAATGTCATTGACATGCTCATACCTCCAACTAAATAAAGCTGTACGTGTTCTAACTTGGCAACATGTTCCCTGAATAGTTCACGAACAGTTAAGTGGTAATTCAGATAAAAAGGAGAGCTCTGGCCTCCCGTGCTGCTAATATGGTAGTAAAAGAAAATACCTGCGTCCTGGCCTATTTGCTGTACTAACTTACAGTGATGCCACTGATAAGCAGTAAATCTGAACCCCTAGGGGTGTATTTGCAGTCTGCTACAGACCCACAAAGGGGAAGAACTCAGAATTTCTGCAGGAGGGTGGCTCAGCAATCCAGGAGTGCGTAGTGTTGCAGATGTTACCCCGTTCCATCCCACAGGCACACACGTTCCCCATGCAATCCACACACTACCTCCTGCCTGCCACGACTTTGTCCTGGAGGGGCCTCTCCTGGCATGTGCTCAGATCCAGTCAGTCCCAGGGCCTGTTTGGGTATGGTCACATGTGGAGAAAGGTCACTGAATGACAGAGGATAACTACATCCATCCACCTATCAGTGTATATTCTTTGCTGCTGAGAACCAGGCTGAGTCCTGGCTCTCTGCAGGGAAGGAATTACCTGGAGCATGTCCTACCATTGTGAGGCTATGAGGTGACAGCAGCAGTCTAAACCTGGGGGTTGCAGGTTTGATCTAGCCTTTTTTTTTTTAATAAGCTGATGAAGGTATTTGTCATGTTGTTGCAAGGGCTTCTGCAGCTGACAACTGCTTATGAAAGCTTTTTGAAAGCAATGGGACAGAAAGCTCCGAATTCTGTGCCAGAAAGCATAGCACGGGCTGGATTTAAATAATCACAGGATAATGCTCAGTTCTCTAAGCTGCACGGCTATTTTATTTATTAAAGCAGCTTTTCTCCTCTCGAGAACAGAACGAAGGTAACTAAATGTGATTACACTCTGCCCTTTGGCTCAGACAGTTCTGACTTTCCTCTGCCTGCCTTCACCAGCTGTTCTTTGATGCTCTCACAATAAGAGGCAGCAGGTATTATCTGTTCAACATGCTGCTGCAGAACAACAAACAGCTGCTGTGTTCCCATTATTCTGCAGGTACTAACTTTGCATCTCCTTCTTTTGGAGTTGCCTTTTTTTTAAAGTGGGAAATTTACAGAAATATTATTACTTGGGAGACTTCTGTCTTTGTTACTCAAGTTTAGTGAAATGGGCTGGTGAAACCAGACATAATCAGAATGGATGGATGGATGGACGGACGGACAACAGGCATGTGATGTACTAATGCAATCTTTTAGGGTCTTTGTGGAGACTAGATAAAATTGTTTGCTCATATTTTTTGCATCAGCTGATGGAATTCAATTTGCAAATTAGTATGCATGAGAACTGCACTACTTAATCTGTCTGTCTGGCATAGGTAGCAGAATGTGTTCAAATCCTCAGGCCCCAAAAAGCGCCCAAAACACTTCAAGCCATATGCTGTTTCTGATAGCTGAAAAACCTTCCTCATTTAAAAAAGCATTAACAGAACTGCAGATAAAAAGAGCTGACTTCTAAAGGGCTTGAGACCACTACTTCTTGAATATGCCTTTAAAATTTTGGAGCAGCAGTGTCACAAGTCTAATAAAACAAAAGTGATGGTCAAGCTGCCCTCACAGGTTAATTACAGATTCTGCAAAATAGGCTGAATCGTGGTGATGTGTGTAGTTGGAGTATTTGCAGTAACATTTTGTGAATCTGAATGTTTAGTGGATTGAATGGTGACATCTGCTAGCCTGGAAGTGTTCAGGTAACATAATCTCTCTGTGCAGGTGCTTCTGTCTTGCTTTAAAATCTTTTGAGGGTAGCATGGAGTAACAATGGAAGATGAGATCCCATGTCCACATGCATGTGGGAAGTGTGTGAAGAGACTGAGGAGACTCTGTGTGAAATCCTAATGAGCACCTACCATTTGTTATGAGATTTTAGGGTCCAAATTCAACCACTTAAGAAGGGACTAAAATACCAAGTGCAAAAGCAATACACAGCTTTCAAAGGTAACATGGAGTTCTAAGATTAAGTTGCTTAAAAATCTTTTGCATTCTTCCCAATGTGTCTGTATGGTTTGTATAAACACACTCATATTCACATGTGGAGTATGAATTGACTGCTTGGAAAAGGAAACAATTTCTTGGGTTTGCATTGTGTACAGAAAATTAGTGAGCTGTATTTCCATTGCAGCCTTTGCTGCTTATTGTGAGATGACAACATAAGTTTGGTGGGAATTCTTTTTATTTCTTTTTTCAATTCTGCCACTAAGTTGCATGATAATAGGCCAGCTGCTTTATCTCTGGGCTCTGTCTTAGAGACTTTCAAACTGTGGAGAAGTCACTGTTGAGTGGGATGGTTTCAACAAAGAGTATCCCAGAAATTCCAGTTCAGTCATTTATGTCCTTTCATTCATTGTGCCACATACAGCAGATTATCTGAGCTCTGCTCCAGGAGAACTTATTTAATGAGCTATCATTCCAGTATCTGGTATTTCACCATCCTTAATTCCTTTCCTCCTTTCACCCTTAAGGTCTACTACCCTTGCAACTAGTGTTCATCCCTGTTCTTCCTTGACAGGCAGTCTCCCTGTGG
This sequence comes from Serilophus lunatus, assembly GCA_013399895.1. Taxonomy (NCBI): domain Eukaryota; kingdom Metazoa; phylum Chordata; class Aves; order Passeriformes; family Eurylaimidae; genus Serilophus; species Serilophus lunatus. Next base: position 438,192 of record VXBA01005938.1, read on the forward strand.
GCAAGCTCAGGGCGCATGGAAATGACACCTTCTAAGTTCATGGATGTACAGCGAGCCATCCAGCCAGACTGGTTCCAGTGCATCTGTGACGGAGACACCATTTCTGAGGAAGTTGGTAGAAAAAGAGCCAAGAAGTCTGTGGATAGGTCACTTTCCTTCCTGGATGTATGCCTTCAGCTGCAGGAAAAATCACCGGTAAGGTCCCCAAAATACTGAGGCAATAGTACTGCAGCTGCTTTTTGGTCTGTGCTGCATCCTGGGCCAGTCTCAGGATGTGATTTAGTAGGAAGTTTTGTCACTTGTGTGTATCAGAGAATGTCCAGGTTATAGTCTTGGATGAGGCATAACCTGTAGCACAGTTTCCTTCTTTTCTTTAGTAAATTGTCTTCTGCAGCAGGATCACTACTCATCTCTACCAGTTGAAGAGAATTACTTTCTAATTTTTTTTTCTTTCTGCTTTTGAACTGTACTGCATTTCTTTCACTGAACCTTACTGCTGTATGCATGGGCAAAGTGAGGTCTGTTCATTCAGGTTGAGAAAGCCCATCTTTGTGCTCTGAAGTTCCCTCAGTTCCAAGTGAGAGAGGACTTCATAGAATTTGTCAGTGTTATTCTTTATTTCTTCCAGCAGCTTTGAAACTTCCCTCCCTTTTGGTGAAAGGAGACATACTATCTGTGTCTGCACTACAGGGGAAAATGTGTGACAGGAGCTGATATTTGTATCTTCCGAAAGAGAATTCATTGTGAGATCTAGTTTCATCATTGTGAGATGAGGTCTGACAGCCAGGATAATGGCATCTGCTTTGTATTCTGCACTGACACATGTATTGCTGAGGGGCCATCCATAAAGAACCATGTACAAAGATGATGTGTGGTTATTGCCTTCTGTAGGGAGGTGGGAAGATTGGCATCAAAATTCTCGGTATTTTAGTGTCAAGGTAAGGAGCAGAATCTTGTTTCTCCTGATCCAATTCGTGCACTCACACGTGCACTTCACAGTGTTATGTGGGGAATAGTCCTGTGTGGGATGGAACACTGTGGTTCTGGCAAGTTCCTGGGAATGTGGGACTTAAGTAGCAGGCATCTGAAGTCTGGGCTGTGACATGTCTTGCACGTCTTTGCAGAACACGCTCTAACGCTTGTAGCTTCTCCTGGGACAGGAACTACAAGGAAGTGTAATGTTTGGGGCAATTGAAGGTGGAGATGTCTTGGAAGAGAGGCTCAGATCAGCTAGAGAGACTGCCAAGCGGCCTGTGGGTGGCTTTCTGCTAGATGGCTTCCAGGGATGTGCCATGGCCAAGGAGACCAAGTTGAAGCTGATAGCTTCTGTCACAGCAGAGCTGCCAGAGGATAAACCAAGGTAAGTCGTGTGGGCAACATCCCAATGTCCTATTGTGTCCTATTGTGAGGAGCATCTACAGGCTGCTGTGCACTATCACTGTAGGAAGGAGTCACTGTATTGCAGAGCTCTGTGAGTGCCAGGCTGCATAAATTTTACCACTGTCAGGCTGCAGGCTTCAACCCTTGTTTAATTTTTAGCTGCAATTGGCACCAAGCTCTGCTCACACTGTGGGTTGAGTATTCCCCATTGTCATCTTTACGTTTTAGGAAGATTTACAGGTGGGATATGTCAAGGCTGCTTGCATCTGACCCCTGAGGCTATGGTTTACTTGAAATTTAGCTCAAACCAGAACATTATTATCAGGGTATTTTGAAGGGACCTCATCTCGTGAGGGCACCTTATCATCTCATGATAAGGACCTCATGAAAAACTGTCATGTTTCCAGTTCTCTCTGGTCTCAACCGGAGTCCGGCAGAGAGGGGTGGTGACAGAACCAGCCAGTGCTCACACGATCTTACTGCAGCCAGCTCTGACCTAGTACCTGAGGCACTGAGCCTGTCAAGTACCAGAGGTGGTACAGCCTGGCCCAAAACAATGGTATTCTCTTCTTGGACAGTGTGAGGCTTACTGTGTGGCTGAGTTGTTAGTTTTGCCCATCAGATCCATGCCAGAGACAGGACAGGGGTGGCAGCTTTTTTGATTCTCAAAAATGACTAACAGTTACTAAAGACTTCCCAAGAATGTGTGCTAATATTTGCTAGTGGTTCAGAAGTGGAAGGGTTTCTTTGCATTGGGTTGGACTTAATGGATTGTTCTTACAAAAGCAGCTGCAAGAGAAATAATATGACTGCTTTTTTCATGATTTCCTAAAGAGAGTGACCCATTGTCTTCCTGCTTCCCTCTGCTAGCTGAGCATTGCTCTGACCTAATGGTGTTCAAAAGGAAATTAAATGCCAAAGCACGTGTCTAGTGTTGCAGCTTGTTCTTGCTTAATGGTCCTTGGGGTTTGAATTTTCCTGACAATTAGAAGGCTTGCTGTGTTGTTGCCATCCTGTCTGGTTGAGCTACGTAAAAGATCTCCTGGGAGCATTAGAGTCCAATCTGCTCAGCTAACCTTAGTGGCTACCAGTGCATCTGCCTCATCTATCAAATAGTTTGCTTGTCTGGTTAAGACAAGTGTTTCTGACCTCTTTGTAGGAAAAAGACTGGTTAGCCCCAGGGGGTCTTGTAAGTACCTCAAGTGAATTTCAGACAATCCTTTTTCCTGAATCACCCTTGCCATTCTGGCTAGAGTTGTTTTGCAGCTATGTTCTACCCCAATATGAAAATCTGTAGAAGACAAGCACTTTCTGTGCTTCACTCAAAAAGCAAGTTTTTTTAATGTGATGGTGAAATGATCTTGTGAACGTGCTTTTTAGGAATCCTTTCGGTATCTACAGATGCTGAAGTCTCTTGATAAAATTTCCTTTCCAATAGCAATGGAACCCTTGTGAAACAAATGTTTGTCCTTAACCTGTGCAAAGTTAAGTTTCAGCAAGGTCTTTGATCATATATGCAGAGCTACTGTTCTGACTTTTGCATTACCATTTTCTCCCTGCTATGGGAAGCTGAAACATAAAGCACTCATGCTGTAAACTTCTTCCCTCCTTATTCTGTGCTCATCAATTTAATTGGAGTACTTAGAATAGTGACTAAAAATGGCACCTTGTGACTTCATTTATCAGCCCCTCTGTATTTTCATAATTATCTGTTTAGATCATTGCCCTACATTAACTTCTACGGCTGTCAGCCCAGTCATGCACCTGCGGGAGAGCAGGCACTGCTCTACTCTCTTGTGCTTCACCCACCCTCAGCGAAGCTGCCAACTAAATTTGGGTAACAGCAGGATCTCTATTACCATTGATGGCAATCCAGCCAGGCTCTTCCTGGCTCTGAATGCCATGTCTCAGGAGATGTTACACACCAGGTTTTTGGATAAATTATTTGAGCAGGTAGAGTATAAAGAGGAGGGAAGACTAAAGCCAGGAAGTTTTCTCTTTCTGATGACATTTCTCACTCATTCTCCTCCAGGCAGTTATCCAAGTGCACTATAATGTGTCTGTCACCTGAAGGACTCGTATTTTTGACCAGCCATCTACTGCTGTCTCTGCTGCTCTTGATCAAGTCTTTTTAGACTGTCATCTAAACAGTTAACAAGTGAAAAGGGTCCATGTGTCTGGAAATTTGTAGTTCCCTGGGGCACTAACATGACTAAGGAAAACATCTCTTCTATGGCACAGATGTTTTGAATCTAAATGTATTTATGTGTATATGAAAGAAACGAAATCACTTCAAACATAATGAAGAGTATGAGTTTGTTCCGCAGTAATTGAGGGATTATTGCTCTCTTCCAAATGGCAGATAATGAAAAGCCTGCTATGTGTTGGATAGGTTGGAGGTGGGGAAATGGAAGTACATAGGATTCTGAGTGATGACTATCGTGCCCTTTGCCTTCAGGTTAGCAGTTGCAGAGATAAGCTACATGAGCTGCAAATGACCTGGAGATCTTCAGGTACCTGCTTGCTTCTGCTCAGAATATTGTAGATTTGTCTTCCTGTGTCTCTTACAGAATCATTCATGGTATAGGCAAACCAGATGAGGTGCTTGAGTGCATTGAAAGGGGAGTGGACATTTTTGAGAGCTTCTTTCCCTTCCAAGTGACAGAGCGAGGCTGTGCCTTGGTTTTCAGTTACGACTGCCATCCAGATCCTGAAGCAACAGGTAGGCTTCTTGATGGTCATTATAATTTTTACATTTTACCTTGTGGCAAGCATAATTCATACTCTGGAGGAATCTGCATTTGAATATTTTGTTCCTGAAATAAGTGCAGTAACAAAAAACCTGGGATTCCACTATCAAATGTTGCTTTTGAAGGTGGGGTACTTTGGTATGAAACCTATGGTGTAAAACCTGAGGCCTCTGAAGGTCTGGTTAGCCAAAATATGATTAAATATTTCTTAAACCACCTACTGAATAGAGGGGTTTTAGTTTGACACCATTGACGAGTTTTCTGTTACCATTAGCAGTGAAGGCTGGACCAATTAATTGGACATCTAATATGCCTGATCTCTAGAATTAACTGAATATGTGTCTGTTATAATAATATATTTTTGAAGTTCTTTCTCACTGTCCAAAGTTTCCCATTTCTTCGGGCAGCTTTTCTCTCTGTTCTTGCATTCATCAGTTCATGTAAAAAAAAAAGAGATATTCATAACTCATTGCCTCATTACATTGTGAAGTGGAAACATATATCACCCATTAAAGCATCCATTGAATGTGTTTCAAGCAGCTGTTTTGTTCTGGCCTATTAAATGTTTTTAATACAGGGAAACATTTGACATTTTTTCATGCCTGGATAATTCAAAACCAGCTAAACTCAACAGAACATCTTGTTTCTTTGCACTTGCTGCTATTTTTTTAACTCTTGTCTTGTCAAGGTCTCTTATCTAAATATATTTTTACATCAGAAGATCCTGGGTAAGGAGAGTGGTTTTGTTCTGTGTCTGTTTTAAACTCTGTGGATGTTGATTGTGCAAACAGTAATATTGATATTTCCAGATACATCTTCTTAAGAACAAACTTAAAAATGCAAACCTACAAAATTATGGGATGATTCTTTATTTTTCAGAGAGATGCTGAAAAGGCAGATGTGGAATCTACATCTTTTGAATTAGTACTACCACCCTCTTGATTCCAGTTGTTTAAAAAAAAAAAGTTATCTAAATCGCTGAGTCTTGATCACAGCAAAGTAGAAATCACAGAAAAGTAGAATGATTGAATATAGATGAGTTGCCCGTCTATTCTAACAAAATCTCAATAAAATCAGCTTGCTCAGGTGATTGCATTCTATTCAGCATGCACTTCAGATGAAATAGTTTTTTATTGAGAACTTAGCTCAGTAGAGCAGCCAAAATTTATACTGTTGTTTCAGGTCTAACTTTTGATTAGCTGTAGTAGATTAGTTTTCACCTGCCTCTTGCTGTTTTAATAATCTGAAAGTGTATTTGAGTTAACTAACTTATGGCAATTAAAGAAAATAGCTGCTTACTATTAATAGTTGCTTATTATAAGAAAGAGGTGGAAACTTGTGGCAGGAGTTTTCATTTGGCAAGAGAGTAGCAGAAATACCTTCTCTAAGTCTGCCTCTGCCCTTGCTGTCTGCTTGTAAAAGGCTGTTGTCTTTTTATTTTAAGCAGTTTTAACACAAAACGGGGCCCAGGACCTGGAGAAGAACAATGCTGAAGAAGACCAGGGTGAAATCTCCAAAGCTGACCCAGAAATGACACCATTTGAGATATTTCTGAAGGACAAAAAGTATGTGGGTTTGTGAGGAGAGTTCCTGTGGCTGTGTCACTACATGTGATGTTTTTGTCCTCTTTATTTGTTTGCATGTGGTCAACAGCTGGATGGGAGACTTCATAAAACATGAAGCTGTTGAAGACAATACTTCTGTAGTGGAGTGTTGGACAAGCATTCTAGCTTGTTATGAGGCAACAGCATCTATCTCAAAGCACTGTCTTTTGCCTGACCTGAAGCCAGGCATTTTCTGATCATTTATCCATCAGAGATACTGTGATCATAGCTGTCCCAGCTGAAAGACCACAGGTTCACAAAGGTTGTCTTGGGATCATTTTGGTCTTCCACATCTGACTTAGGTCATGTTGAGAGTATGGAGACCCTCTGCTTTCTGACTCAGTTTGGACAAGTCGCCATTTCTAGATACCTCACAAAAACTTTGGCCGTTGTTACCACTTGTTCTTCCTTCTCTTTACCACAAGCACCTCTAGGTTGTCAGAGTATACAGTTGTGTTGCTTTCTGAAACGGTGCATCTCACAGTAGAGGGGAAGAGAAGAATCAGTAAATTTTGTGAATACAGGGATCAGTTAATCCATGCTTTTGATAGCTTATGAAGGAGAAAGCTATGTGATAGATAGTGAAGGGTATCTTGCACTGTAGCTTTTCTGTCAGGGAAGGCACAGATAAGGCCTCTCTCCGCTATTAACTGCGATGAAGTCAGAGTTATCCTGACTTAGATGTGTGGCCATTTGGCTCTGAAGTGTGGGGCTTTGAGCAACCTGTTCTAGTGGAAGGTGTCCCTGCTCTGTATTGGAGCTAGATGACCTGCTAGATGAGGTCCCTTCTAACCCAGACCATCCATGATATTTGAAGTCCTTGGTGCCACTGCTGCTTGTCTTAGTTGTCAATAAATCTTACAGCAGCTGAATTCAGGACCTCAGGACTTCGAGGCTCAGGTCCCTTCCAAAGGCCAGGTAGTAACTGGGTGCTCTTTATTACTTGAATGGATCTGCTTACCTCTGACATTATCTAACATTGCTTCTTCCCTAGGTACCAAGATGACTTTGGTCCTTTGCTGGAAGGATGCACCTGCTACTGTTGTCAGAGGCACACTCGTGCCTACGTCCATCACCTCCTCGTGACCAATGAGCTGTTGGCTGGTGTCCTGCTCATGATGCACAACTTCCAGCACTACTTCAGTTTCTTCAGTGCCATACGGGATGCCTTAAGAGACAATAAACTGGATCAACTGAAGAAGCTTGTCTTCAGGCAGGCACTTCAAGGCCCAGCAAACGCGCAGCTGAGCCAGTGAGTTCAGAGAGCATAGAGGAGGTTGCAGGCTACATCCTTATGCAGTGGAACTGCATGAGGTGGACTTCCAGCAGAGTGACCAGAGTTATCTGGCTCTGTTAGTAATAAAAATGCCTTTTTTTCCTTCCTGGAGGGAACTGAAGGAGACATTTGAAGAAGATCACACTTCCTGGTGGGGAAGGATGATCTTGTTCAGACGTCACTTTTGGTTAATTGGCGTGGTACATTTTTGGTATAAGGAAAAGCTTGGAGAGCTCACGAGACCATTATGGATACCTTTGTTTTCAGATATTCACTGTTGGGCGGAGTTGTTGAACTTGTGATTGAAGATAAAGCATGGCATATTCTTAAAATTAGTCCAGCTGCCTGGAGGCTCAGCAACTTTTTGTGACTCTTGTTTCCATACCCAAGAGTAATTATTTTTCTAGAAAAACTTAGTGGTGTGGTTGTCTTATCATTGTAGCTCCTTGATGAGAGTCCCACCTCAGTCCAACACACTGTCCTTGTGGCCATTGCCAGCATCTGTGTCCTTGAAAGAACTGACTGGAAGTGTTCAGTGGCACAAGGGACTGTATTTGTATTTCTCCCTCAGTCTGCCTGCAATGCAGAATGTTTTCTGGGCCTGGAGTAAGCTCTCCACCTTGGCCTGGCCTTGGAAACCCCTGCCTCAGGAGTCCTGATCAGTGATATTAGAGCCAAAAAGAAGAGAAAATGTTTGATCCATGTCCTGCTGTATAGGTTTGTGTTTTTTTACTCTGTACCCTTTTTCCAATTTCACTCCCGTGTTGGCACATGGATGATAATGAATGTACCATTCTTTCCCACTGCTCTACACTGGTCACATAGCAGGTTACATAAGTACTAGTGTGAGATGGAGCTGTTGAAGAGCTGTTATCACAGGAAAAGGCATTTAGAAAACATCCTTGTGGCTCCTTGTTTTAACATATGACATAGGTATGTTACATTCCTCTTAGTTTTTTTTAAAAGCCCCTTACTTTGGAATCATGGATTTTATAATTTTATGTTACAAAGTGACAATAAAAGGAATGTATTATTTGTTAACACTGGTTCCTGTGTGTGTGATGGAGGTGGTGTACCAGAGAGCTTGAACTCAAGAAGATGTCTCTTGGAAACTTGACCTATAGCAGCCTGATGGAGGACAGAGATGTGTCTAGCAGTAGGATCCTGTTATAGAGCAGGTTTCCAAATAACTTGCTTCAAAAGAATGTTCTACAATGTTGCAAGTGTCACTGCAAAACCTTTTGGGAAGGGACGGGTTTTTTCCTCTTTCACTGATATCCACACATTCAATCACCAAAATGCCTGAGTTGGCCCAGCCCTCTGGCACCAAGATGCTTGTGTCCAAGAGATCAGTCAGGGATGCTCTGTGGAGGCACAGCAGATAAGGAATGCTAGCTGTTGTGTCTTCCTTGCACATACTCCTGCATACTTAGCTTGGTAACCTTACTGCTGAGTTTTGGAAATGCCATTTTGTACTTTTGGGGAGCTACTTGTTACTGATCAGTCTCCCCGTGCTGCCTCACCTCTGTGAATCATTAGGATTTATTAATTTTTCTTTGTCTCCCAACCTGGGTGTCCTGAGAAGCTGCATGTAGCTGTACTGGGATCTTAGTGACCTGCTAAGTGCCAGTAACATGACATTCTCAATAACCTTTCAGTTCTGGCCTTCTACTCTTTCCATACTGCTGTGTTCTGTACTTTTTCCAGTCAAACTCATCAGGGTTACCTGTTATGGTTCTCTGCTTAGCTTTTATATGTGTGCCATGGCTGCACATTTTCTGTTGGGCAAAAATTGATCAGCTACATCTACTCGTTGTCTGACAGAGTAACAAACTGCACTAACTCTGGAACAAACGTGATGTGTTGTATGTACACAACTTCTCAATAGGTCAGTCCTTTCACATTGTAAAAATTCAACAACATTTTTCATGCTAACTTACAAAGTTTTTGTTTATTTCCAAGCAGAGACGTAATTTCTTTCAAAAACAGAATTCTTGCCCTAGTATGGGGAAGAAAGCTACAGCAAAAAACTAAACTTTTTGTGGAGAAGTGGAAATTAATAGGGAGTGGAAAAACGCCTGTGCTAAATTAACTTCACTAAGCACAGAAGACTACAAAGACATCTTTGACTGCCATCCATACCTAAAGGGTATGATATAAAAGAGCAGAGCAGAATGCAAAATAGAGGGTGCATTACGAAAACATTACACTCTTGAATATCTTTCCCTCAGCAACTTTTAGTGCAACCTTTCCCTTGATAAAGAGAAATCTTTCATGCTGATGAGAATAACTGGCAGGGCCACATTACAAAGGGCCAAGTCCTTTTCTAACCGTCAGTGTTCTGCTTGGTAACTTTCTCCTTTCAGAGGTATTTTAATATTGCACTCTTTAGCAGTTTCAAAGGTATGCTTTAAAATGTATTAAGGAAAAAAAAGTCAAATTGGTTTATCACAAAAATGTTTTTTTCTACAGGTATGTAATTTCTCCCTCAGGCACATTCAGCCACTCCATCCGTTCTCTAAATTATTACAACACAGTGTCCAAGACACGTATCAAGCCTTGTCTGACAGTTTCTATGTCTGCTCTGCTGTGGCTCTGCAGGAATGCAGGAGCTGCCCAAGACTGGAAGTGTTCCAGCAGGATGTTCAATTTATTTCTGCATCCCTGAGGTCCAAAGGGCTTTCAGATCATGATATTTTTATGCATAGAAAATTCAGTTCCAGGGGTGCTTCAGAGGTGCTTTTAAGCATTGAGAAGTTATTTTTTTTTCATCCTGAACCCTGTTGGGTTTTGATTCATAACCTGAATTGGCAGACAAAGGCCCTCAATAAAATGTTTAAACCTTCCCCTCAGGAATTTCAGACATGTTTCCTCTGTGATGTGGAAGGCATACACAAAACAGATGATGGTGCAGGCCAGTTTAATGGTTTTATTTGTAGTACTCTGGAGTATTCTATATAGTTAACTCTATAGTTAACTCTTTTCTGGTAATGCAGCACCCTTCTTCAGACTATTAAAGATATTCAAGCACATTACCATTCTTTGTAATGCACATTCTTTAGGCATGACAGGACTTTTCATACAAAAAAAGAAATTAATTTGAATCCCTTTGGGAAGCTGATCTAGACTGACAGATGTGGTGCTGGCACAGAAATGGTGCAGCAAAATGTTCTCGCTTCCCTGTTGATGTTGCCAGTGTGGTGGTGTCTGCTGTCATGGAGCACAGTGCCATCTCCAGTGGCACAGAAGCTTGGAAAGGCAATACCTTCCCTGCCTCACAGTGAAGTGATCATGAACTGCCTGGTTACATCTACATCTGTTGCCTGTATGATTTAATTACACTGGTCAGGTGAAGATGCAGTGCATCCCAACAGTGGAATGCTCTGTCATGTTTCTGATCTGACATAGCTCCTTCAGCTCCTGGCCTTGCTTATTCCCCATCTTTACAAAAACTTCAGGTAAAACCTGCTCTGTTCAGCAGCTCTTGTCTGAGCACCCTGCAGAGCTCTTAGGGAAGGAGGTTTGAATTGGAAGGGGTTTTGGAGTAACCAGGATTACTTCAAACTTCAGCCTGAAAATTTAGGAAGCTGTGTAGTGGGGATATGCCAAAGGTAAAGAAATTGCAACTAAGGGCATCTACCTTTGTTAGACAGCTCAGGATTAAACAGCTTTCTATCTTCCCTATCCCTCTGTATCACAGTATCAACAAGATTGGAAGAGACTTTAAAGATCATCAAGTCCAACCTATAATCTAACAGCCCATCATCTAAACCATGGCACCAAGTGCCTCATCCAACCTACTCTTGAACACCTCCACCACCTCCCTGGGCAGCCCATTCCAATGGTGGATCACCCTTTGTGTGAAAAATTTCTTCCTAATATCAAGTCTAAACCTCCCCCGATGGAGCTTGAGACTGTGCCCTCTTGTTCTGTCGTCAGTTACCTGAGAGAAGAGACCGACTCACACCTGGTTACAGCCCCCTTTCAGGCAGTTACAGACAGCAATAAGGTCACCCCTGAGCCTCCTCTTCTCCAGGCTGAACAACCCCAGCTCCCTCAGCCGTTCCTCACAGGGCTTGTGCTCCAGCCCCTCCACCATCCTCGTTGCCCTTCTCTGAACACGTTCCAGTAACTCAACATCTCTCCTGTACTGAGGGGCCCAGAACTGGACACAGTACTCAAGGTGAGGCCTAACCATGCTATGGTGTAAAGCATTTTCTGGTCCAAGGGGATGCCCACTGCACTGAGAAAGGCAACAGCTGTGGTTCCTGTCTGCAGATATACAGGAAAGGTGTATCTCACCTGCCTGCACTTACAGAGCAGATTGATTTGCATGTTGGTGATCACGAAAAGATCTAAAAACAATGGCACTTACATGTAATCTCCCAGCACAGATTTTCACAGAAGAAAGGAGTGTTTTCAAGGCCCTTGGCCAGAGTTCTTGGATCCACTGCCATGCTCTGTGCTCTTGAGCTGTCTGCATTTCTGGGCTGTTGGACATGTGTTGCAACACATGGCACAAAGGTGGTTTTGCAGTAATGCTTTGTTCTCATTGATCCTTCCTTCCACAGGAAAACACCTCGTTTGCCTTTTGATGAGGTAGTCAGGGGAGGTATTGACTGCTTGCAGGAAGTCAGAAGAAGCTACAGATCTGTCTTGAGCTTTTTTATACTGCCCTTCCCAGACCAGAATGGAACTGTCTACAATGTAATGTCAACTTCAGTGGTACCATGTGCTGAAAAACAGCTGAAGAATGCTTTCCTCATACAAAGCTGAGTGGACTGGAGTGGGAGAGAACACAGAGACTGGCAGGCAGCCGAAGCCTTCAAAGAGATCCAGCATCTTCAAGGAGGGGAACAGGAGATGGAGCATCTGGGAGGAAGGAGCATAGGCAAACAGGATGATTAGGATTTGGCAAGGCCAGTAAGGAAAGGAGTGGGAGTTAAGCAGTACGTCCATGTATAGCACTGCCAACATCAAGTTGCAGAAGCCACTGGCATATGCCTTTTTACGTCCCTTATTTTGTGCATGTCTTGAGGAGGAAGCAGCATTCCATAGTTGTTCAGGAAGCTTAGCAATGGCTGCTGTACTCCTGCTCACAAAGACAAAAGGCTACAAAGTAATGCTCATGGCCTTCAGACCTGAGGCTGACAGGGGGACTAAGTGCTGGACTCAACTACCGCTGGTACCTGGCTCCTCTGTTCCCCCCAGACAATGCCATCACAAATATTCAAGGGAGACCTATTGCACTATCTATCCGCTCATCTTCCTTGACAGAGAGACAGAAGTGCTGCTGCTTCTCAGCTGAGGCATAGCAAGGTGAGCAGTCCCCCTGCACCACAGCCCTTCTGCCATGATATAGGATGGCAGAAAGAAATGTAATTCCCCCAGTAAATGTGCTTCTGCCCAGTGAAAAGTAGTCTTTATTTGGGCTATTTAGTATGCCATGCTTACAGCTGCAGGCTAAAACTTACCAAAACTGACAAGAGTCCTCAGGGCAGGGAACCAGAAAGGTCTTCCCCACATCACTAAACAGGCAAACTCGGTGCTTATCATTAAACTGAAATTAATTTTTAATTATGTTCGTTTTCTTCTTTGGCTCTAGGGGTTTTCTTTGCCTACCATTTCCAGAGGCATTCAGGGATGAGATGAGACCAGTGTCTGGCAGAAAGAGTTCACTGATGTGTAGCTGAAATCATGAAGGAAGCTCAGGAGAATTTGCTGCCTGGGCCTGGGAGAAAGCATAGCCCTGTTGGAGAAAGGAGTGGTTGGCATCAAAGCTGATGGGTTCCTGATCTGACACTGAGGCAGTATGAAACCAAGGAAGAGTGGCATGAGTAATGCTGAGAAAGCAGAACAAGAAAGGTCACTGCTCTGTCTTGAGACAGACTGGAGAGTAACAGAGCACAGCTGGATCAGTGGCTTTTAGGACTGAAAGGCAATATTGATCTGGGATATATCCTCTACATCTTGTTCAGTGTCATTCAGCATGATGTATGTAGCAGCTGATGCTGACTATGAAGAAGTAGTTTTGAATCCCTCACACCTTGAATTGCCCGCAGCATTGCAAAACTTCCTTCGCTCCTAAGGCAGCAAGTGAGGTGGTAAAATACTGTCAGGAGATGACAACTATGTGAATTCATTATTACCATTAAATAAGGAAAAATTAACTTCACTCAAAGGCTGATGCAAACTTGGGGTACTTGCATTGGTCAGAGAAAGAACTGACGCGCCCGTTGTTTTTGGGAGATGAGACTCCTCACAGCCAGGAGTGTTTGCAGGCTGAAGGCTGCCAGAGTGTATCATTACTTTGTGAACAAACCATCTCACACTTGGCTGAAACTAATCAGATTGCTACCCATGTCCTCTGGCTTCTCTGCAATTCCTATTTGTAGTTTTCTAAGTGTCACCATATCAGCAGTCTGCAGCTTGTTGATCCTTCCTTGAAACGCTGGCATTGATTAGATACTCTTCAGAAGGCATCACATCAGCAACAGCAATGAGCTTCAGCCATGCTGTTTCTTGCATAAGGCTGTCCCTTCAGAGAAGCTACTGACCCAAGCCTGTTGTGCTGGGCCCAGCTGCCAACAGAGGACCCCAGGTCACTGCAATCCCCCTCAGAAAGCCAGATTCCTGGTCTAACCCCCCTTCTTTCCCCAAGGTGGAAGCTGCTTGTGCTGAGTCCAGCTGAGCTCGGCTGAGTATCTGGCCTGGCCATCTCCTAAGGAGCCTAGGGAGGGTCACCTGGGGAAGCAAGATTTTCCACAAGGCTTTGCACTGCCCTCCTTGTAGTCTGGCAAACGGGGATTTTAATGTCTGGCTGCAGCTGGGATTGTTAACAACAAAATAACATCTCTAGCAGCTGCTGCAAGGTATGTTGGAGCATATTACCTGAACAGTGTCATCTGCAGAGTGCTGGGCTGTGCTAGCAGGTGAAACCCATCTCCTCCATAATTTCCTTGCCTTCCCAGTAGGCAGATTTCCCTCACGGAATATTGTTTACCTACTGCCTTATGTGTTCTCCTGCTTAAACACTCCTGTGTGCTCCAGTGCCTGGTGCTGCCTTTGACAAGGTAGAGTGTTTTATGGTTTCTTTTCTGTTTACGTTTTAATAATATTAAATTCAGCGTGCATGCTGTTGTTTTTAGCTCTGGAGGGCTACAGTTTTGTGCTTGGTACCATTTAAGGTTTTAGTAGCTTGAGTAACCAGTGTTTTTCCTGCAAGACCTGAGGTTTAACCCATGCAATGTGTGGCTCACCTATCACAGGGTGTCACCCCCCAGGGAGCCCCAAATATATGTGGAGAAGCAGACTGGGGGAATATGTGGGCTCAGTGGCTTATCCATCTGGGCTCCTGCAGCTCAGTCAGAGCCTATAGCTCTGTGAACTGGGACATATGTCTGCTTGGACAAGGATACAGGGGATAAATGGTGTTTTTCTGTCCATTTCTCAGGCATGCTGTAAATATGTCTAGCCAGGCAGTACTTGGATGGCTGCCTTGCACCTTGCAGGGGAGGGCTGCTCTTCCCAGTGGGTTTTGCCAGCTCTTTTTCATCTCCAAAGGGTCTTAACTCTCCTTCCCTACAGTAGAGGTGCTTCCTGGCTATTCTGTCTGCTGGCTCATGTACAACGTGCATCCAGTGCAGGGGACCTGAGGTATCCTGTTCCAGCTGCCTGGTGGAGCAGAGTGAAGGTGGGCAGAGACTGCAGGGCCCTTTGCTGCACCTGCACATCTCTGCAGCCACGCTGTCAGAGCAAGTCTCCTGACAATGGGAATTATTTATAGCCTGTGTCTGTCCCTGAGCTCCCTCTTCCTCTCTGCAGGGGAGGAGGTTTCCGCATTCCCCAAAGACTCTTCTGATGTGAATATCAGCATGTAAATGAAACCCTGAACACCCGTGGTTCTCCAGCAGAGAATAGTCACAGCTCCCTCCTCCTCTTCCAGCCAGTCAAGGAGCCAGGGGAAACAAAGCAGCAAAGAGGAAAATGTTGTAGAATATTGAGGTTAGGAGGAGGGATTGAGGAGCTGAAAAAGGAGAATGCAGATTATTCTACTCTAAATAATGAATGGGGATGTGTGAAACACTGTTCTTGTGGGGGTCCTTAGCAGTCCCTCTGGCTTGTTGGAGAGGGTGGAGTGGTGTCAACAGGCTGCAACTCAAGATTCCTTCTGTTCCTTTGCTTTTTCTTTGGGGTCACCTATAGCAGCACTTGAGGGAGCAGGAGAGAGACTGTTTTGTTTTGAATTTTTATATTTGTGTAAGGGGTTTGTGGTGACTTTTTTGCTTTTATAGTTCAAGAGCTTGCTTCTGCTATACCTCCTATTTTTCCCTCTATTTGGAATCATCTTGGAGATCATTGCCAGGTTCAAATTCAAGTAAAATCAAACTGAACATGACCTCTGATGGATGCTGGGCCAGGGCTTGAAATAGACCTACTCATACTTTAAAGATCTTTCTTCTCATTTCCTCCTTCTCACAACCGTGTATACAAAGCAACTGAAACTGCTGGTGATCTCTGTTAGGAAGCATCTAAATGAGAATTACTTGAGTGTCAGTCTGTCCACAGGTTGATTCACTCAACTGATACCTCCAACATCCTGTGTGCTGAGTGCCTCCCATGCTGTCCAGCATCTTTAAGCAGATGGAGTAGCACTACTGCACACCTACCTGGCATAGCTGGCAAACTAATTGACCATGTTTTCAGAATTCATTTGCTGGAAGTGCTTACAGCAGCCCTTGATTTCTTTCCTAGTTGCAAGTAAAGTGCAAGTAATAATAAAGACTTCTTGTGGGTGTCCAGGCAGATGATAATTTTTTACAAGGAGTGTTAAGAGGCCTGCACGTCAGAAAAGGCTTATGGAAGGGGATACGTTCATCACAAAGGTACAAAACTTCCAATTAACACTTGTGTTTTATTGGATTAATGCAGTTACAACGTAGTATAGTTGGCACCTCACCAGGCAAATGACACATGCTGTCCACAAGAGCCTCCTCCCAAAACCCAGATAAACAAAGCAGCAGCTAGGGCTCTGCTATGTGCCCCGGAGGCAGAGGACAATGACTTTGGCTCTCTATTAGGCAAGAGAGGATGCCCTTCCTAGATGGAGAAGCTTTGGCATTGACACAGGCAGGGACAGCACAGACTTAGGCTCAAAGCTGTCAAATGAGCATGGCTAACAGCACTGCTAAGCCTAGTCTTGGGAGTCAGAGCTGAAACTTTGATCCACTACAGCAAGGGGGGAAAATGAGAGAAGCAAGTCAAGGCTGTCTGTCCCATGCCAGGTTTGTCTGTACAAGGAGAAGAGCATTAGGCCAGCTTACATGGTATGTCAGGGCTTGTCTGGTGTTTTCATTCAGGAACTACTGGAGATGGCTTTGTAAAATACTGTTGGGAAAAATGACCATGGCAGGGCTGTATTTGTCCAGCTCCTGGATGCTAGAATACACAGATGCCACATGTGATAACAAGAGTATCAGTAAGGGGAGCGAGGGAGAGTCCTGGGGCTGATTCTGAGGCACATGTCCTTTCTGAATGAGAGGGATGCTATGAAACAGCTCTGCCCCAGGTGCAGGCTGTACAAGGAATTATTGCAGCAATTGGGTGATATAAACACTCAATCTAGCAGTGTTCCTGTTCAGGAGAGGAGCACAAGTGAAGATTGGTTCCAAAAAGACCATGAATGAGTTTTGAGATAGAGTGCATGCATCCTACCCCAGTTGAAAAAACAGGTTTGAATCTACTGCAGGCATGACTGGAGCGGTCATAGGCCTTTGTTCACTTAGTGGCCCCAGTAGAACACTGGAGTGTGTAGTAGTTAAGTAGCAGCCAATCTATCACTGGTCCTTGGGTCAGGGAGAGATGGGATAATGTCACACTTCTCATGTGATGTGACCTACCAGTGGGATAGCAGCCACCTCTCTACCTTGCAAGGAGCAATAAAAACACAAGCTGGCAGCACAAGGGAAGATTTAATTTGCAACTAGGGCAATTTTCTCAAGCACTTGGCTGACCCAGCTTTAAGGGCAAACCTTTTGACTGAAACAACAGGAGTGTTGTAATTTCTCCATCAGTGCCCCTTTTCCAAATTTCCTTGTCCAATTTTTTCTCTTAGCTCCTGATAAAATGGATCAGGATCCTTATGGAAGAGGTCATGTTCTGCCCTCTTACTAGGACTGCTGTGCATGAGCTGGGTGCTTCCTGCAGGCTGAGGCTCCAGCCGTGGGAAAGCAAATGCATTTTCAGCATGTAGACAATAGAGACGAGAGATACCATCTGCATTTGGGTCTTGTGTGCTCTGTGAGCCTGGCAGCTCCCAAAAGCAGTGCACTGTGGTGGCTGATCTTCTGCTGCACACCCAGATCTGCATTGGTGCTGCAGCCCCCACTGACAGAGGGTTGCTTCAAGGAGGGCTTGTATCTTTGTCTTCCCCTTCCTGCCTCTCCAGAAATGGGAAGCACTTGTACTCTCTTAAGCAGGACGGCTGCGGCGTGGTGTGAGAAGCCAGCTGTGCAGGAGTGGTGCATTCCTGCTCTTCACTGGTGCAGAAGGTGCCTGGCTGTCAAAAATGACCGTGTCATGCTGACCACCATCACTCACAGCCGACAGGAGCACATCACTCACCGCTGCATGTAAAGCAGAGGGAGGGAAGAGCCCCATGCCTTGTCCCTGGGCCAGGAGTCTGCTGCAAACTCATGCAACCCAGTGCTAACCCCGCAGTCAGCAGCAGAGGATCTTGAGGAAGGCTCTGCGGAAGTCGGTGTTGAAGGTTGTGTAGATGATGGGGTTGAGGGCACTGTTGACGTAGCCAAGCCAGGTGCTGGCACTGTAAAGCCCTGGGGGCACACGGCAGGATGGGCAGTGGGCATTGAGGATGTGAAGCAAGAAGAAGGGCAGCCAGCAGACTATGAATGCGCCTGGGTTTAGAGAGAGGAAGGAAACAATCCATGAGCTTAGAGAAATGACGATTTAGAAAGGGGCCTGCACTTGTGCCCTCTCCCTCCATCCCTTTCCTATTTCTGTGCATATGTCTGTGTTTCACAAACACTAAAGGTGATGCTTATTCTTGACACAGAGGGACTTGGCAAAAGCTGTTTTCTTGGGACCAATTTTGAGAATGGATGGATGGGGCTTCAGATGTGGCCTGGTGACAGACAAAAGCAAGAGGCCACCCCTTTGAGGGAAAGACTGCTGCCTCAGCTGCTTTAATCAGTTAAAATGAGGGCTGAGTTATTTCTCTGCTACTGCTGAGTTATTGAGGGGAAATGGTGCATCTGGTGACCATAGCAGGTGACTGGGGCACCAGTCTACTGGCTTCATTATCCAGCTGTGTGAACTGGTTCCTCTGCAGTTCCTTGACTTGGTTTCCCCTTCTGTAATTGGACTTAAGGACTTCTGCATGTATGGAAACTTAGGATTGTTCCAGCTTCATAATAGTAAAATAAAGGAAAAGGAAAAGCAAAGATGTTAGCTATTGTTCCCTTAAGCAGGGCTTGTTTGCCAGTGATTTAAAACACAAGGGTAACAAAACATAGCAAATAAACACTAATACATTTGACTTTCAACATTTGGGAGCATTACTCCCTAAATGTCTCACCACTGTCTTTCCTGACTTTGTGGAGCAGTGACAGCTGATGCCAGGGCCTGGCTTACATTT
The DNA here is from genome assembly GCA_013399895.1 of Serilophus lunatus. NCBI lineage: Eukaryota > Metazoa > Chordata > Aves > Passeriformes > Eurylaimidae > Serilophus > Serilophus lunatus. Next base: position 456,858 of record VXBA01005938.1, read on the forward strand.
TTTTAAATCTCAATACTGTATTAGAAGATTCTATGCTCCTGGAAGTCCCAAACCATCACCCCTTGCACTCCACTAGACCGAGTGGCTCTCACTCACCCAGGACAATCGCTAGCATCTGTGTTGCCTTCCTCTCTCGAAGCTGGATCAGTCGGGGCTGCTGGTGTGCCAGCTTCAAAGAGCTGATGGTTTTGCCATTGCTGAGCCTCCGTACCTCCACGCCTGGCTTTGTATACTTTCTCTTCTCTTCCAGACTGCTGTTTTGGGTAATCCCTGGTGTCTTGGTAAGGGATTCCTCATGACAGAAACTTCGGTACCACTGCAGACTGAAGACAGTCAGCAACTTCCTTTTGGTAGACATCTCCTGGCCTGTGCATTTGAGTGGGAGACAGGGAGAAAAAGTGCCTTGGCATCTGTTTGGCAAAGCTTTTCTTTCCATGTGCTCCTGCAAAAGAGGATGCCACAGAGGAACTGAAAACCATCCAAACTGTTCACTGGGTCAAAGGGTGATGAAGAAAGTTGCAGGAGTCATCCTTAGCCCCACTTGCCTCTTAGGCTGCTCCTAAGTCAGTCCTGTAGACTGACCTGAGGGGTGAACCAGCACCTGACAACTCTCTGCCTCTATCCCGCCAAGGAGAAACATAAGAACAACAAGAGCAGAAACACCCGCTCAACTAATCTTGCTATCTGTATTTTTTTTGTTGGCTCTGCTCCCCACAACATCCTCACCCTTTTAATGTAGCTTCAGCATGTGAAAACGGGTAAAAGGAACGGATATGTGTGACCAGGCGATTCCTTTCAAACCATTGTGCTTGTTCCCATGGTTGCAGATACTTCATCTAGAAAGGTCAGTGGAACAAATGCTCCATGCACCATGAGCATTTTGACCTCTTAAGTGTGTCAGATGAGAAGAGGGTTTTTTGTTTTAGTAATATAAGTTAAAGCCTGTGAAGCCTTGAGAATGAAGCTTCAAAGAGCAAAAAATCAATAAATGAAGACATTAAAATCAATGAATGAAGAAATTAGCCAGACATACAATGGCTGAGAAAGCCCTGTTCTGAAGAAATATTGAAGTGGGCTGTGCTCTTTTCTAGTTGCCATTTCTAGAGGGCAGAGGTACACAGGGAGTATCCTCTTTCTAGAAGGCTGAAAAGAATTTAACTGCAGCTTCTGCATCTCAAATACCACGGTGTATGAGTGAGGGATGGGATGAAAACACGTCTTGTCCTTATTCTTTCTGTTCTGTGCTTTGACCCTTTGAGGAGAAGAGATGATGCGTTCCCTGTCCTCTTTGACAGCTCCTACTGCAATCACGTGAATCTTACTTTGTGTGCATAACACGGTTTGGTGCTGGCGCTGTGGCTGCCCTGCCGCGTGAGGGTTCGCTTCTTTTGTCTTTGTCTTAGCACGAGGTAAATCCGGACATAGAGCAGCAGGGTCACCATGAAGGGGAGGTAGAAGGACACCAAAGAGGAGTAGATGATGAAACTAGGGTTGGATATGGAACAGACACTGGGATCCCCTGGGGAGGAGAAGAGAGAGAGAGAGAGAGGGGCGGCTGAGCTGCTTCAATTTAGTACAAGGAGGCTCCAATGTATTGGCAAAGAGAGTCAAAAGGTGGGACAAAGGCTGTCTAAGGAGTGTGGATTATGCTGTGGCTTACTCACTCACCTAACTGTTGCTTAAAATTAACTCTATACGGGGCATTCTAGCATTAGCCAGCATGCATCTGCCTGCTTTTTGGGCCAACAGCTCTGTTCTCTCATGTCTACTCCCATCCTTTCTCATAGGATCCCATCTTCTTTCATCCTTTCTCCTATTCCTTTGACAGCTTCTGAGCTGTCTAAATGCAGAGATGTGCTTATGCCCATCTGTCTAGATGAGGCAGAGGGGGCCAGTGGCATTTCTCACTCCCATCCCCTTCTTGACTGTAGAGAGGATGGATGGGGAGCAGAGGACTTCTGCCTATGGCTTAGTGGGAAGAAAGGTTCTGTTGTTGCTCTGCCTTCAGGGACTATGGAATGCCCTAGCTGAGGGAAAGGAAAAAGACCAGGCTGCTTCCGAGACGGGGCTAAATTGTTAGTTCTCCTCAAGGGACTAAGTTGCGATGCCAGCCAGTTGGATGGGAAGGTTTCTCACAAGCAGTGCTGATACGCAACCCTTGCTGTCTAGAAATGTGTCCTATATCAGATTTAAAACTTGTGTCTGGACCTGTTGACAAAAGGCAAGATGCCGTTAAATCTGGTATGGTTGTGTGTGTTGTATGTGCTGCACGTCTGGAGATTCACTGTGTGCGCTCAAAGTGATTGATGGTATTTTGTAGACCTGGACACCTTGATGGGCATTGATTTGGCAGCAGAGCAGGCAGAGGAACAGTCAGTGTCTTGGTACAGACAAGAGCGCAGGGAGATTTTCTCACCCTTCATGGTGTGCTTTCCAGTTCCTTAAAATTTCCTGTAACTTGGCAATTCTGCAGGACCCACATTAAATGACTCGACCATATACAGGGCAGCTCCATTTCCACCCCATCCCTGCATGCTATTGTTCAGAACATCACCTACCTGTAGTATTGAAGCCAAAGAGGAGAGGGCATGACACTGCAAATGCCAGCATCCAGACTACCACAATCATGAGAGAGACCCTCCTGCAGGAGCTCTGTCCTGTGCTGTACTGATACTGAACTGGTTTCACCACTGCGGTGTATCTGTAGACCAAACCAGCTCCAGGAAGAGGAGAGGTAAGAATGGAGGGAGGAAAAGGACCAGGTTTTTAAAAGGAGAAATGCAAGCAACACAGGGAATGTGATGGTGAAGAAATGGAAGAGGAAAGAAGAGAAGATCAGGTGATGGGATCAGCAATTTTTCAGAAATGGTAAGTGGCACATTTTTGGGGGAGGAACAGAGGAAATCAGAGTTAGTTGGCAGCATTGCAGAGAAACGATCCACAGAACTGACAGCATATGAAGCTACAAGGTTTGGGATACCAGAAACCCCAAAAAATCAACAACCCTCATGCCTCTAAAATTATATGTGCACTGCTGGGAAAGAACATTCTCTGGAGCAACAACAATCTGCTAAACCTTTTATCTCAGCTTCCTAGTCTGGTGTCGGTCTGGCTGACAGAGGATTGATTGCCCATGGGCAGGTGTCCAGGACTTCAGCTGTTGGGGTGCCCCAGAGGAAGCAACTCAACAAGGCTAGGATTTGGAAGACACAGGATTCTCATCTTTAGGATAGCCTGGAAGCTGCCCCTTGCAGACAGAGCCAAAATGAAAAGGGAATAAAGATTCTCATGGAAGAACACCGGATCAACCCCACTTTGAGAGCTGCCTCACATTACTACCCTTGAACTACATACCCCAAAGGTATAGCATGCAGTACGTTTTGCTTCTCCCAGTCCTTGGTCCTACATGTGCCAAGGTCTTGGCTCCCAGCCCTCAGCATTGCTTAAGATAGGCTTAGTTTTAAGGCGCAGAAAACCAAAGCAAAGCTGAATATTATACAGCAATAATCTCACCTGTCTCTATGTATATGGCAGGGTTTTTTTAATTAAGACTTCATGAGTGAGATCTCCAGGAGAAACCCTCTCCAAGAGTCAATGGGAATTGGAAGTTCTTGCCTTCAAAAATGACGAGGATGTGGTTGACTATCTACTGGATATGTTTTACTGCTCGTGTCTCTCTGCACTCCAGTGCAAACCTGTTGTATCTCGTGGTGGGCAGAAACACATTCTTAGCAGTAGTGGCAGGGACAGACTTGCTGGGATGTTTGTGGTCCCGAAGACACCGATGCTATCTGTGTGCACCCCAATTCCTTGTCCCTGCCACACTGGGGTACAGGGCCAACCCCCATATCAGACTATCCCCCTGGATGCTTTTGTCTCTCACCTGTCAATGCTGATAGCACAGAGGTTTAAAATGCTGGCTGTGCACATCATTACATCCATGGTGACGAAGATATCACAACAGATACGGCTGAATGTCCAGACTCCTCCGGTCACCTGCATAAGCAACCACAAAACTGTCAGCCTTGTCCTGCACCAAGTCCTGGTATGTTACATGTAAAGAGGTGCTCTCCTCCAGGTATCTGAACAGTTAGATGAATGCATGTCCACAGTGATGTGCAGAGGGAAACTGAGGCACATGTTCTGTTTAAGATAACACAGAAGTAGGTCATGGCAAAGGAGCCTCACCTTAACCTCAATCATTTATTTGCGCTTGCTGAGGGAGGCAGGGTGAAGAAAAAGCCGCTACCCCTTCAGTCAAGGCCTAGCGTGATAAATTGATTTAAATTTGATATCACTGTATATATCCTTTGATTAAGGATTATTTGAGAAAATCTAAGGTCTGAAAATGTTTCTCAGCTTAGCTGACAGAGTGCTCTTGAGGCAGTGAGCTGGAAAAGTGCTGCAAATGTTATGAATTTATTATGAGACAGAGACCTGGGACAGAGGCTTCTCTAAAACCTTATTTGGATTCTTATCTCAGTTAGATTTTGATTATTACATCTGAGTGAGAACTCACAGGCTATTCAGATAAATGGGCTTTGGTTGCTACCATGTCGAGCTGTTGTTCTGGTTGTTTTGAATTTTTAATCTGAAGTGTGTAGTTGTGAAAGCTCAGCTACAGCCAGTCGTTGTGATGGAGAAAAGTGGTTTTTGGACCAGCTGTCCAGTTCTTGACAACGACCTTTTTAGCTGACAATGATATCCTCCAAGTACTGTGTGGTCCCACTCACCTTGTGGTTGGGATGACTCGGAGCAAGGTGGTCTTTCTCAGCACTCATTCCTTGTAGGAGATGAACAAGGAGGCAGCCTGGCTTCCAACTGCAAACAAGCCCAGTGCTGTGCTGAGTGGGAAGGAGGAGTGGGAGAGAAAGAGGGAGAAAAGTCCATGCTTGGGAGAGAGCCTGGATTTTGGCCTCCGGTCCTGTCGATCCAGCTGTTTCAGCTGGATCCTGGGAAGCTATCAGAAACTGGCACTAGTTCCTGGTCTCTCTGCTTACATTTAGACACTATCTGGAATAACTGCATCTGGTTTTGAGGCTCCAGTACAGGAAGAACATTGATAAACGGGAGTGAGTCCAGTGTAGTTCACCAAAACAGTACTTAAGGGCTGGAGCAGCACTTGTCCTCCGAGGACTAGCTATGGGAACAGGACTTGTTTGTAGAAAAGAGATGGCTTTGAGTGGTGTGAGGCTAACAGCCCTCTAGAGCTTACTGGGAGGTTATTGAAAAAGTTGAAGGGAGGTTTTTAAGAATATGTAGCCAGGTTTTCCACAGCAGTGTGTGGTGGGAGGAAAAGATGTAACAGGAACGACCTGGAAGAAAGGTGCGAACTGGAAGGTAATTATGAAGGTAATTTTCCTGACTACAAGGACAGTGAGGCAGTGGAGTCAGTTGCTTGGTAAGTCTGTGCAGGATCCATTCTTGAAGGTTTTTAAGACCCACTAAAAAAATCCCCAGCCCAGATCAGGCTGGAGACGGTGTTGCAAGCAGGCTTGGCTTCTAAGGCAGTGGGTCAACTCTGCAGCAAGTGTCAATGCTTAGGAAGGATGTAGCATCCTACGGAGAGAAGCATTTGTATAAATACAGAATTCACTCTGTAGGAGTTAAGAAATAATCCTGAGAAAGTTAAATGGTTTTGATAGTAGCAGCATTCCCACACATGGGCACAGAAACTTACTGAGGTGACCTGTGTCTTTAGGGTGTTCTCTGCTGGACACAGCTGCTACATTTCAGAAATCAGATATTGAATGAGGCAGTCTTCCATTATACTCTCTGACCCTGAATGCACACAGAGGAGAGAAATGGAAGCTGGCTTGCAGAAGAACTGTGCCTTTCTCTCCAGTTCTCTGATACTGGTGAGGCTCCCTTGTTTTCTTCTAAAAAAAAGTAAGCAAAGGAAAAAATGCCAAACCAAACCCATTGAGCTTTTCTGCACAGTTAGGTGAGCTACAAGACATACAAACTGAAGGCTGTTTCTCTAAAATTAGAGACCTTAATAGGTAGGTTCAGCTTCCAAAGAAACTCCACACTGGTTTTACTTAAGTTTCAGATTTTGAGATTTGCTTGACCATCCTAAAATATATATATGAGGCAAAAAGCAATGCAATTTTTGTGTGATCTGTGGAGTCTGAAGGATATTTCACCAAGAGTCAGTGGCAGATGTTTGCATGAAAGCCAGCTGCTGCTAGATCAGCAGATGTGCAAGCTCTTAACTGAGGGAATTTCCAAGGTCCTGAGCATATTAAAATGCTAAACTCGAGATTATGAACTATTAAAACTGAAGAAGGTGCTGGTGGGAATGGCTCTGAAGTGAGCCCTCTTAGGATGATGCATTTAGATCACACCACCTGCATAGTGGACTGTAGCTTGTGTTAAGAGGATGCTCAACAGATGAAAACGTTTGGGCTTAAAACCCATTCTCACTTCTACTAGCCACAACTTCTAAAATGGGGGGTAGCTCTGCTGAAGTTGGTGAAGTAGTTAATATTTACCTGTGGGGTATGCAAACCCAGAGTTTATTCCAGAATTTAACAATGAAGAAGGGCCTTTTTATTATAGGCTTTGTTCATGATTTTTTAAATTCTATTTCTGCTCTTCCTTTTATTGCTCGGCTCTGCTCATCTTTGCTACAGAAGCTAGAACTTGCTAGTGTGCATTTCTGGTTTTCATGTGCTGGCAGGGTGGCTGTTCTTTATCCCTCTGGTGCCTTTTGTCCAGGAATCTCAAAGGACATCCCAGGTACTAATTGAATGAATCCCCAGATCTGCCTGGGTGAAGTCGATGGTCAAATACTATTCTCTTACAGCTGATGAAAGCAAACTACAGAGAGATGTGCTGATACAATCTCTCATTACCACTCCATGACTGTGCAGCAGAAGTGGGAATAGTGTCCAGGATGAAATCCTGGCTCTGTCAAAGACAATGGTAAAGCTCCCTATAGACTATTCAGGTCAGGTTCTCACCTCATTTTTCTTGATGGCTTTATCTACAAAATTGTGCTATTATTTTTAACTTCCCAACTACATAGCAAGCTTTTCAGTTTATGAATGGACAATGATTTTTCTTTTTATCTTATGTATCTATCACTCTACTAAATTCTTAAAATAAACAAAAGAATCTCTACAATTCAGATGAGTGATGTCACAATAAGAAGCACATGGATGCAACAATAAGTTGCATCAAGTGATGACAGGCACGTAAGTAGCAGTGCATCTAAGCATGCTTACTGAAGGGTTTGAGTGCTTCCTCTTGCGGGTGCTGCTAGCTCCTGCAGCTGTGAAATGACTGCTTATGGTTTTGCACAGTGGGAGAAACAAAGAGCACGCACGTAGTCAGGACTGCTGCAAGTGGTAAACTGCTGAGCCGCAGTAACTCAGCTGTCTGTCCTCCCTTTGACAGTAGTCCAGTAGAGCTCCTTGAGCTCAAAGAGCAGTAGTAGGTCTTGTTGCTCTGGTGTGAGAGACACAGATGAGGAGACAGTGTTACTCTCACGCTCTGAACAGACTGGGCCTCAATGACAACCATCTTCAGGATCTTTCTTCCCCTTTGGAGGTAGAACTGGATGTTGTGAGAAGGCTGAGAAGGATGTGCTACATGTCCTCCTCCATTTATACGATGACTGGCATGATGGTGTCTAAATTTCAGTGGGCAGGATACCCTAATGTCACTGCCTTAGAAACCTTGGTGAACTTCATCAGTCGTGGCAGCCAGAGCTCAGTAAAGAACCAGGGCAGCAGTACTGGTATATGAGATGTGCCCGTTGACCCCAGAAGATTGGTACACGCATTGATGAACTGCATTTTTGTGCTAGAAACTTCAATAGGTGGAGATGAGGATTTCAAGGCTATAAAATATTCCTATTCCTGCTCTGTCACAGCCTTCCCAGATGACTTCTCAGAAAGAGTGTTCTGCTTGCCTGATTGATAAAAGTATATATTCCATGGCCACAGATGATTAAAAATGGAGTGTAAAGCACAAAGTTAACAAGCAGCATTCATCCACCTTTAGCTTCTCCATAAATAATGGTCAGTTCTCAAACATCTGGTTTAGCAAACAATCAGTAGATGAACAGGTATTGTACACAGGGGACTGGATGATTTTTTGGCAATTTCCAGACTCACAGTATATTGAAGCATGATGCCATTTTTGCTTCATTGGTAGCAACACTGATCCATAAACAGAAGGAAATACTGAAACATTTTTGGGGTTTTTTTGACTGGTTTTTTTAATCTTGGTCTTGCTGGAGTCCTACTGCCCAGTTTTCTAGGAGACACTGTACAATGCCAGGAGTGGTAATTTGGGATGTGTATGGATTCTTTTCCCTGTTGTTTGGATGACTTTCTTATACCAGCTACTCAGATGGAAGTTCCACAGATGGAAATTAGTCTTCAATGGGTTTAAAAACACAACTAGGTAATGGACTTCCTGCTGTGCTCACCAATCATGACCACAGCACTCCGTGGGGGCAGAGGCTCTCCCGCAGATCTGTCTCAGTCCCACCCTGTCCACAGCGAGAGCGAGTGCCAAATCTTTTCTAATGCAAAGCATAATGTGATTTCATTAAAGACTGGCTTGCCCTTGAGCTGATAAACTATGCCAGTCTGAAATAAAATTTGACTTTTAATAATATTTTTTAGTTGCAACCAAATTGCAGAGTCTAATTCTGTCTTTATGGGATGGCTTCCCACACACAAACACACCACACACACATTTATTCCTTTCTTTTTAATCATTCGATGTAACACACACAAGCTGTACACATCCTGCAGGCCAGCTCCATGACTGCTTAGGTTAGTTTAAATTTTGCTACTGACTTCGTTAGGAACATGATCATGCATGCAGTGGCATGGCTAAATTCTGCTAATCTTTCCTAAGATGCACTCACCTCCAGGTACACGACCCATGGCATCACCAAAGTAGCCACCAGCAAATCTGCCACTGCCAGGCTCACCACAAGGTAGTTTGTTGTGGTTTGCAATGCACGTTCCCTCAGCACAGCCAAGCAGACCAGCACATTCCCAAAGATGATGGCCAAAATCAAGATGCAGTAGCAGAGGGCGTAGTAGGCATGTGAGTGTGGCAGGTCAGGCTCTGTAGAGTTGTTTGCCCCACACGGGATGGAGTCAGTGGTGTTAGGATGACTGCTGGCTTTTGTGAAGAGGGCCATGGGGATGATGCTGCAAAGAGAAAGAAAGAGGTGACTGAAAGTCAGAGCTCTATGATAATTATGGAGAACAGTACCCTTTGTGGATGGTGTATGATTTTCATACTTCCTTTATGAATGCTACTTCAAGCCAATCATAGAGATCTTTTTTCTGTTCATATATAGGCAGAGCTTTGCTTAAAGACTTGCTTGTCCTGTTCTGCTTTTCACTGAATCCAAGCCAAGAGAAGAATGTGAGTCTTCACTTCATGGGTGTACTTGAAAGGTACTTCTCATGAACCAGTGCAGCTTACGGAAAGTGGCAACAGTTGTAAGATGCACCCAAGTCCCACCATAGTACGAGTCAGCTGGGCAAGAAAGCAGTCTGGAAGACAACAATTTGAAATGCTGAGAAAGACCCAGTGTTATCCAATGTAGGGCTCTGCCAGAAGCCTGGATCTTGTGTCTTTTCTTCTGGGAAGTACCTTCTCTCTTCCCTCATCAAAAAATGTCTTCAAAAACTTCACATACTCAAGTGCTCTGCAGCCTGGCAGAGGCCACAACTGCAGTGCTCATGTAACCTCTTGGTCCCTGGCTGCCTGGCAGCAAGCACACCTCCAGAATTTCTCTTTTCCTGCAGCGTGTTTCTGTCCCAGACTCTGCCTGTCTTGCCAAAGCTTGACTGTAAGTGCTGCTCCCATTTCACCCACATTGTGCTCTGTATTTTCCATGCCTGGCCAGAAGATATGCTTCCTGTGCTGAAAAGCAAACCAACTTGAAGTTTGGGAGGATATAATGGAAGGACGTTTGCAGTGTAGTCTGCATTTCTTTAGATTACAACAGATTCAAGAAAGGGTATGTTCCAGAGCACATTCTTCATTATGAGGATGAATTTTTCCAGAAATACCAAGGCTGATGTCCCAAGGTTGTTCCATGACATTTAATTGCTTGTATCTGATTTTTTTTCCCTTTGCTACTGCTTCTATTGTTGAACTCATCATCAGTGTGACAGGTATGAAAGGCAAGGGTAAAACACTGCAATAGAAGTGATATAAATATTACTCTGTTTTACCTCACCTCTTGAACAGCAGCATGTGTGATACACAGCTGCTGCACATCTACACTCCTGGAAAAGTAGCTGTGCAATAGGTATAAATCTCTCCAGTCCCTTAAGATATACTCATCCTTCAAACTGATGCCACTCTCCTCTGCTGCTTTGTAGCTGGAAGAGGACAAGGGTTGAATATGATGGAAACGGAACTTCCCTCTGCCCTGTGAACACAGATTCCACAGGATAGCGGTGAAACAACCTCTTATAGCATGTGTTTTATTTGAAAGTGCTTGTGCTAATCTCTCCTCTGTCTTTCTTCTGCCTGCCGCTGACAAAGAAGTTAAGCCTTCCACTGGATTACAAGGACCTCTCTCGCAGCGTGAGTGCTGCTGCTGAGTCCAGGACTGTTTGTTTACAAAACAGTTGAGCTGCAGCCACCCCAAGACAGAACTCATTTTGCTGTGTCCCTTGTGCCAACACAGCTCCCGCTCTGGGAATTCTGTATTGTCAGGGGCCAGGAAAGGCTGGTGCTGTAGTGCTGGAAAAGGAACTACATTAAGCAGCTGACTAGCTGATAAGCAAAGCCACAGAGAATGAACAAGGCATCATGCATAATATAACCAGAAGGCTTAAGGCACCACAGGACACAGTTTGTTCGTAGGCTTTTTGTTCTGTCTTCTCCCTCGGACATCCTTGAGCACTATTATCGACTCTCATCCAGAGGCCAGTCTTCCTTATCATGCTTCCTCCTGCCAGTTCGTCCATTCCTGAACTGCTCCCCACTCCTGAAACCCTGTTCACTCCGCACCTGGCCAGGGTGCTGCCAAACCGGGCAAGTACCAGCGTACCTGGATTCCCGCATACAGGGGTGGCAGGACACCCACCACCTGAGCTGTGACGGGGACAAGGGTCGCAATCATGAGGACGCGCAGACAGAGGGGAAAGGGAGGAAAACGGACGCTCCTCCCGTGGATCTGTGCCTCGGAGGGGTCCGAGTGCTGGTCCCGGCCCGGTGGACGGGTCTAGGCGCGGGATACAGGGTGCAGTGAAGGGTCCGGTACCCGAGTGTAGGGTCCGGACGTGGCCGCATCTTGGGATCGGTCTCCAGCTGCGTGTGCTGCTCCGCGCCCGCTGCTCCCGCACCCGAGAGGCAGCGGCAGCTGCGCCGCTCCCCGTCGTGCTCCCGGCCCTGGGCTCCCGTGGGGACGAAGGAGGCTGGGGAAAACCGAACGGGGCGGAGGGATGAGGGGAGAAGAAGAGGAAGGATGAGGGGAGAGGGAGCGGGGGGGCCGCGGGAAGGGGGACCGCCGGCGCCGGGCAAGAGGGAGCGTGGAGGCAGCAATCAGGACTTACCCCCGGCCCGTCGGGCCGTGGCGCTGGCACCGAGCAGGGCTCGGTCCCGGTCCCGGTCCCGGTGCCGTTGACTCCCAGCCCGACCCGCGCTCCGTCCTGCCGCCTTGCCGGCGCGGAGCCGTGGGGCGGGACCGGGCTGGCCACCTCCTCCCCGCCCGCCCCCTGCCCCGGGACCCAGCGGTGCCCAGGGAGGGGGCGGCTGAGTCGGGCTGCGCTCCCGGTCACCTCCGCAGGTGCCCGAGTGGTTGCCCTTCTGCCCAAGGGGTCTGGTGGAAGGAGTCTGGGCCAGTTTTGGAGCCAGGGTCCGCAGCAAGGGCGTGCTTTGCCAAGGGACTGGAGGCGAAGCGGGGAGCTGAGAAGCCGCGGCGCCGGTGCTGCGGCGGAGCCTGGGGGGCATACCTCGGTGGGGGCTGCTCCCCCAGCGGATAGAAAGTTGTCACTTAAAAAAGCAGTTAGTTAGAAAAAATTATCAAAGCAGAGATGATTTCAAGAAGGGGGAGATTGAAAATAATATATATGAAAGAGTGCAGGTAACCGGGGAGGAAGCTGGAGAGTGATGTTGGGAAGTGTCCTTCTCCAGGGGCCACTGCCAGTGGGCGCAGCACGCCATATCTACCGTGATCACAGCATGTCTAGGACCCCTGTTTCTGAGATGAGGCTTCCCCTGAGGTCTGAGATCAAGTGTCTGAGGCACAGTTCTCTTCGCACTGTGGTCCTTGGAAGGGCTCCGTGGGGTACGAGTAATCCTGGTAAACCTTTTCTCTCCTAGGGTTGGGTTGTGTCCACCTCCCAGTCTAGCACAGCGACTGGGGCTTGCAGAGGGTTCACGTGAGGGTGCAGGATGCTCGGCTGCAGGGCTCTGCATGCAGGAGTTGTGGCCCCAGTACGGAGGAGAAAAAGTGCTCTTACCCTTTATGTAGCCGCTGCTTAGGTTGGCCACAAGCTAACTCGTAGGTGAGCAAGGAAAAGAGAGGGTACTGTGGACAGCAGAGCTTATCTACTTTTAAGACTTTGCTTAAGAAGCATGCTCTGGAACTCTGGCTGCCTGCATCATCTCTCCTGACTGCAGCTATCCAAGGTAATCTGTTTGTGGCTAAGGGTGGTAGGATGAAGCAGTGCTGTAGAGAGCACTCCTGCCCATTAGGTGTGAAGGGTATGAGAGTACCATCTTTAGCCTGGCTGGGAATGGTGGAAGTGCCTACACAGGATTTGATGAAGACTAATCAGCACCAATGACTTTAATCAAGGCTGTGGCTGCCCCATGGCAGTCGGTGGATGGCACTAGATGAGTGCAATGAGTCACTGCGTAGTCCCTACGAGGCGACACATTCACACGTATCCTTGCTGGAGGATACAGCTACCAGGCTATTAGACCAAATGACCCATGAAGGGCTCTAAGCCCCGTTTCTCCCTTGAGAGCTCCAAAATGGTGTGACATGGACTCCATTTACCGTGCTTGTGTTATGTGCCTTCAGTGGAACTTCTGCTGTCATCGGTATCATACTGCTCAGCTTTGGGGAAATGCATCTGGTAACTGTGCATGGAGCAGTCAAAGAAGGGGAGAAGCCCTCCTGCCCATGCCTAGCAGAGGATTTTTAGCGGTGAGCTTGAAAAGATTCCAACACAGCCACACTTGTGTGGTTAAAACCAGAGAGGAAAGCATACACTGTGAGGATTGTTCTGACTAGTGAGGGCTGTGCGAGTCTCAAGGTGGATGTGGCAGAGGGCATGACTCCTCACAGTGGGGCTAGCAAAGAGATGGAAGCATTTTTACTTCATTTTAACAGTTTTTAAATGCAGTTTGTTTGTGGGCAATTCCCAAAGGATTTTGGCCAGCAAGGTGCTCACATTAGCTCTAGGATGATGGAACCACAAGGCACAACAGCAACAGGCTTTACTGCTGTCATCTGTTCATGTAGCAGCTAACCACAGATCGATAAAGAGACATTGCCTTGCCCTCCTGTAAGATAAAAGGGATGCAGCAGGGGGAACTCACTGCTCTAACCACAAAAGTGTCGTTGTTGTGATTTGCTCGTTATTTTCAAGTTGTCCCCCAGTGCTGAAATCTTCCCTTTTGCCTTGACTTCTGTGTCAGTGGATCCCCTCTCTTGTGAAAATTGTTTCTTGCTTTAATTATTTTTATCTAATTTCTTAATATTACTCTGACTCCAGGAAAACAAAAAATAATATCATAGACTCATAGAGTCACAGACTGGTTTATGTTGGAAAGGACCTTAAAGATCATCTATTGCCAACTTGGTTTTGAAGACTTCCAGGGATGGGGCATCCACAGCTTTTCTGGGTGGCTTGTTCCAGTGCCTCACAGCTGTCACTATAAGGAATTTCTTCCTGATATCTAATCTAAACCTACCCTTTTTTGCTTTAAAACCATTCCCCCTTGTGCTATCTTTATGTGCCCTTGTAAAAAGTCTTTCTCTGTCTTCCTTGTAGGCCCCTTTAGGCACAGGAAGGATTCTTTAATGGGTACCTGGAATCTTCTCTTATCCAAACATTTCTCCAAAAATAATCTAGTTTTAAATGTTGCTGCTCTCTTGTACTCCCTCCCCACCTTCTTCCTGAGGTGGCTCTCTTCACACTCCTTTGTCTGGTTTTCCTGAGGCTGGAAGCTCTTTGGGATAAGGACTTAATGACTTTCTTATGTTTGATCTGCAGTAGAGGTTTTGTGGAGCAAGATAATAACCTGTGTGATCATTTAATTTAGAATAGATTGTACCACACATATAGCTAGGGCTGAATTAAAATTGCAGAAGCAATTGTGTTGTGATATTTGCAGCGATTTTTTTAAACAGTACAATTTCTTTCATACAGTGTGTAGTGCAATGTCTTTCTTATAAAGTCTTTTCCTTCCCCCTACCCCAAAGTCAAGCATGTGGTATATATTTGCCCCAGTTAAACATTGGGCGGATTGCAGGCCTTGGCTGTGACCAAAGGGTATCACTGGAGTATGGCAGAGAAACACATCAGTAGTGAGTTGTGATGACCTCAGAATGAGAAAATGTGCCAACAGGTTTCACTGCTCAAACTCCTGGTTCTCCAGCTCTATCACAGGCTTTCTGTCCTATGTGCAGAAAGTGAACCTGGTCCGTTCCCTTTCTGTCCCTTCTAACATATTTCTTTGCTCTCACCTTCAACATCAACTTTCTTAATTCTTCCTTTCAGTCCTATGTATCCCACAGCTCTTTGAAAAAGATTTCAAATAACTTGCATAGATGTCAGCATTGTCTCTTAATTTTCTCCACCTCCTTGCCCATTAGTCCCATTGTTCCTCTGTAGTAAGTTTGTCCAGTGAGTGTTTGTACGCTTCTGTTCCCTTGTCTCTCTCCAGTCTGTTCTCATGTTTCTTCATTTGGTTTCTATCCACAGTCTCAGCATTCTGTCCAGTTCCTAAATCTCTGGTAGCTTCATAGCCCATTTATCCTTTCCTATTACTGCTGCTTCCCAAGCTCCTCACTCTTCATCTTGGCAACTCTGGATGTGTTGCTAGTCCCTTTCACTCCTGCAGCTTAAAGGATTGTTTGCAAACAGTATTTGTGGTGCTTTCACACCACTGTTGCTATTACTACAGCCAGTATTTGATGTGCATGTCTAAAATATGCCACTCAGATGGAATAAATTTCCTGTCATTCATTTTGCAAGTCAGAATGCCCTCCTGACAGTGAGTACTGTTAAAACACTCTGTGTCCAGGGAATTTTCCATACCTGACTGCATAAAGCCCTAAGCTGACCCCATGGCTGACCCTGTTTGGAGGAGGATGCTGGACTGGACACCTCCAGGGGACTCTTTCCAACCTGAGTTATCCTATACTGCCATGAAAATAACCTTGCCTGCTGCATGTAAAGCAAATAGAACTTTCCTGGCTGGCACAACCCGCAAACTTCAGATGAAATTTAACTTCATATCCAGGCTATCTAAGCAGGATATGCCTAGTAGCTTTAAATTTTTTACAAAACTTACCTGTTTTAACAGTGGTGACCAAAAAAGGAACTCAATCATTTTCAGGACAATGTATGCATAGCAGCTTGCAGAAGCAGTACACATTCTTTGGAGAAGCTACCACAGGTCGTGTCAGATAAGATTCACAGGAGATTCAGATCCTGCTGATATTGATTCCCTTCTGCTCAACCTTTACCTTTCCTGTTTCCTCTTCTGGCAATCTGGAAAGAGATGGCACATCCCAAAACTGCACAGCACAGAGATATGAGCTTAGCTCCAGGGAATTTTTATTATGTAAATCACTTCTGCAATGGATTTTATATAGCTAAACAGTATTACTTCATGGGTAGGTGGTAGCATAACTAATGTCTTCCTCATCCACTGGTTAGATATTAAGCTGGGACTTTCAGGTCCAAGTCCTTCTTCTCCTTCACCTCAGGCATAACCTGGTGTAGAGGAGCTCTGTCTATTAGGCAGAACTGAGAATTCAGGCACTGCATCTCATAAAGCAGACTGATTGGATAAAGCCAGCATTCTGCAAAACTCCTCCCTAAATTACTGTTTTGATCCTATTTTCCTTTCATCAAAATGTGATCATGTTAGAACACATGTTTTGCAGTGTGTCAGCAGAAGGATGGATCCTGCCACAATTAGTTTTCTTCTGCATCCAGTACAGGGCAATTGGTGCTGCTTGTGAGGACAAGAGATGAGGCTTTTAAAAATGAAAATAGTGATTTCTGCAGGGATGCCTGACAGAGGAAGGGATGTGGAGGTGGTCACGGGATCATACTGTTGTACCTCACCTCATGGTGTCTCCCCACAAGCTCCATGCTGCACCATGCCCAGGGAATGGGGCTCATCCAGGTGGGGAAGTTTCAGAAGATGTGAGAGGAAAAATACCCTTTTGAGAAAAAAGGATATCAAGGTTCTTAGAAAAGGTCTGCTGCCACATCAGCTCTTTCTGTGATGTCTCTGCCTGTCCTCTTACATCTTCTCCATCTTGAAAGGCTTTTGGGGACTTTGCATCATCAGTAATGGTACTGATGCATTCTATCCCACACCTGGGATTCCTGCTCCAACCCATCTGTCTGGTGCCCACAGCTCTCAGGTGTTCTCACTGCCGATCACAGCAACACATTCATCTTGCATCTAGCAGGAGTTTTTAATCCTCTTTTGCTATTTGAGGTAAGAGTCTGATGCACAATCTTGTGCATGCAGACAAGTTGAAAGGGGTGTTTGTGGCTCCCTCCTGTCACTGACTGGTCTCTGGCCCCAGTCAGTGTCCACCCAGAGTTACTTTGACTTTCTGTGGCACAGTGTTGTTACCTCACAAAGTATTTTCACCAGGCAGTGGCTCTGGCCACCTCTCTTTTCCAGACTGTGGTGTGATTGAATGGCAGATATCTGTATCATTGGGGAGGATACTCACTGGGGAGACATCCTGTTTCCTAAATGGACTTGGACAGACTGAGATGCCTGTGTAACCCACAACACGCCCCAAACACTTTAGTCTCATGCAGGAGTGCTGTTTCTGCCAAATTTTGAATTTCTTGCCCTGAGGCATGATCCATAAGTAGAGCCAGAATGCCCAGGACAATTAGTTTCTATTTTAAGAAAGACAACAGAAGATCCGATTTCCACTTTCTTTCAGAGATTAGTTGTTCCAGGTGCAGTAGGAAGAATAGGGTCTGCCCTCCCATGGGTTTGAGACATCTGCCTTCTTCACACCACCAGAGCCACATCTGCTCCTCTTTTACTCCCGACCAACTGTCCAGGCAAGCACAGCAGCACACTGGGAGGGCAGGCAGCAGTGGAGCCTGGGATGCTGCTTTTTTCCTCCTCATGCTGCTAGTCTGTGTGGGGCTTGGAACAATGTCACCCTCTTTTAAGTTTGCTGCTACTTCCCATGTCAGACTTGGGTCACTGTGCTCAAAATTTTTGCTACTGTATGATTGCACGAGTTATTTTTCCTTCACAGAGCACTGAAGCTAAAAAACATCCAAACCATTTTTACTTAAAAGCACTGGAACACTGAGCTGAGGCAAGACCACAATATTATAGCCTGAACAGTGAGCCAAGAAATTAGGCTGCATTCTGGTTACTCTTCATTATAGCTTTCAGAGGGACTTCAGCTGCTATATACAGGTACGGCATGAAATGATATCAAGTGCAAATGTCTGAGGTGGATGCAGCATTTATGCATTTCCCTGGCTGTGAACTGAAATCTCTCTCTGCTTCCCATCTGCCTTGAAGTCATATCTCCTGGCAGAGCTCTTCTGCACCCCTTCAAATGCCTACCCTGAGCCTCACTCATCTACTTGCCTCAGTGAGCTCTGCCTATGGTTTCTTTATGAACTTCTCAATGCAAACATCTGTTCTGGGCTGTCTGCTGGGACAGAAAATGCTAAGAACTGCTACTGCCTTCCTGGTTTTCTATTCTGCATCTCTGAAGCATGTTAGAAGATGAGTAGTGGTGTAAGGTGTCATTCAAAACAATATCTTCCTATCTCACTGCCGTTTGCATGCTGCTCAGGTTTCAAAACCTCACTCTCTAAGTGCTTTTTCCTGAAGATGCAAACAACAGCTTCATCAGAGTCATCTGCAGGGCACTTGCAGCTGCACAAGTGTTATGGAACTTCAAGCTAATTTATTTATTCCTATTAAGCCAAGCCTGATTTCTGACAGCCAGAAATCAGGAGTTCAAGTGTGCACTTATTTTCAACTTTGAGGCCATTTTCTCCCAGGACTTAGTTGTCGAGTGAGTGGTGTGGGCTCAGGGCTCCAGTGCCATGGCGGCTGGGCCACCACAGTTCCTTGCAGCCACAGAGTAGTTCACTGGGGCTGGTGTATGGTGACAGGGAGCAAAGTGGGTTTGTGGGGGAATGTCTCACCGTGGAAGATGCCTGAAAGCCGAAAGCCCAGAGCATCTAGCTTGCTAGATTTGATGAACGGCAGATTCTCTCTTTAACATTTGCAAGCCTGTAATACTTTCACAGTTCTGCTCCTGCAGCAATGCTTACTGATTGCTTGCCCAACACTACCGCAGAAGATGATTCAGTGACCTTCTTCACTCCTTTTAATTGTGCTACCCATAGCAACTTTCCACACCAGTGGCCTAATTCCTTCTGAATATTTTCAGAAGTGTTAAAGTAGAACTAGAACACAAAGGAATAAAATGCCTTTGTTGAAATGCTACCTCTTAAAATTGTAATCTCCTGTGGTTTAGAGCACATGTTCAAAAATTGACAGGGAATTACTGCAGGAGAAGCCCTCTTCTGCTTATGTAGGGGTTTGTCTGATGTGCCCCAACCCAGAGCTGAGGTTGCACATACAGGTGATATCTTATGAACAGGTTTGAGGGCTGAGTCTTCTGACTAGTGTATTTACTCCGAGGGTGTGTGGGCTCTGCTTGCTTGTATTACTTGTACTGATTTTTAATTTATTTATTTTCTTATTACTTCAACTGATTGTTTTTATTACTTCAGCATCTAGGAGACCCAGCTGAGGTGAACACCATCCTAAGATGGGCAGTGAGCACAGCAGTAGTAAGAGGAACCTATTTTTCTGTACATTGGCAAGACCTACAACATGGGATAACTGTGTATGGAATCCCAGACTTAACTCCTGCAGGTGGAAGGGCTGTTGAGGGAGGTGGGGGACAAAGGAGGCTGCCACAGACCACGTGGGGTGTCAGTGACAGAGCAGTGATGGCAGCCAACAGGCCTGTCTGTGGGACGTGAGGGGATAAGGTGTTGCTGCTCAGAGTAAGAATGGATGCACAACAGCTCTGGAAATGTATTTGAAAAGAGATTTTTTTCATGTAGTAGGTGCTTTGTTGAGTTTCATATATCCCCTTCTCTTAATCCTTCCTGCCACTGGCAAGGCCAGACGTGTCCCACAGCACTGCGTGACACCGGAGCAGCACATCCCCTGGTCCTGGTGGTGGTGAACAGAGATACAGCCTACGGCTGTAAACTGGGATGGTAGGAGGGACTAAGCATCCACGGCCCCATTCCCCACACCGGGGCTGTACTACCAGCCTCTGCTGAAGGCACTGCAGCATCCTGACAGCAGCACTAAGCAGCCCTTTGGGTGGGAGCATGGGGAGCACTCTGGTGGATCAGCCAGAAGGGGCAACTCAAAGAAAATGCAGAATTACAGAAAAGCTTCATAATCCTGCTCATGACCAATGCTCCAAGGAAAGAAAGAGAGATCCTGCATTGGTTTCCCTAAGGCAGCTGTGTACAGTCTTCTGACTCACAAAAACACCATGTGTTTTTTTTTAAAAAAATCTATATCTAACTTCTTAGTAGCAATGATAATGGTGTGGCAGTGAGTCACACAAGATAATTATGGTGTTTAAAAAACAATCTTTGTCAGTTCTGAGTGTTTTCTCTTTTAATTTCACTGTCTGCTTATGAGGGAAGATTATTGACACTGAATATACTTAAGGATACGGCTTTCTCAGGAATGGGCTCTGTATGCACAGCTCTTGAGGTCATCGCTGGATTACAGTATGAGTGGTCTTTTTTCACTGCCATTTTGTGGTTTAACCCCAGCTGGCAACTAAACCCCACACAGCCACTTGCTCACTTTCCTACAGTGGGATGGAGGAGAGAATCAGAAGAACAAAAGCAAGAAAACTCATGAGTTGAGACAAAGGCAATTGAATAGGTAAAGCAAAAGCTGCGCATGCAAGTAAAGCAGAAGAAGGAATTAATTCACCACTTCCCATGGGCAGGCAGGTGTTCAGCCACCCCCACGAAAACAGGGCTCCATCACATGTAATAGTGATTTGGGAAGGCAAACACCATCACTTGTAGCAATGCCTCTTTCTCCTTCTTCCTTCAGCTTTATATGTTGAGCACGATGCCGTATGGTCTGGGATATTCCTTTGGTCATTTGAGTTTGGCTGTCCCAGCTGTGTCCCCTCCCAACTCCTTGTGCACTCCCAGCCCACTCACTGGTGGGGAGGGGTGAAAGGCAGAAAAGGCCTTGACTCTGTGTAAGAACTGCTCAGCAATAATGTAAACATCCCTGTGTCATCAATGTTATCTCCAGCACAAATCAAAAATACAGTTCCATACCAGCTACTGTGAAGAATATGATCTCTGCCCCAGCCAAAACCAGCATGTGCCATAATACATGTTCCTGCATTGGTTTGGCTGCTTACAAACTTTCACCGTGGTTGGTTTCTGGTGTACATAACTTCAGGTTTTTGATGCTCACAGAACCAGCCCATTCTGTAACATGGGGTGCCTGAAGAGTATTTTAGGTGCTGCTCATCCCACAAGTTTGTCCACTTGACTTTCCCCAGCCATCTGCAGATTAGCCAGTCCTCCCAGGCAGTCATAAAATCATAGAACGGTTGGAAGAGACATTAAAGATCCAATAGTTCCAACCTCAAGTCCCATGTCAGATTTCAATTTCTCTTTTGCAGTGCAGTGATTATGGTTTCACTTCAAAAGGCAAAATTAAGGAAATGAAAATGCTAGTTCTGTGTATTTTCACCTTTGGCATAGGAGAAACACAAAATTATATTAAGTACCCTTGATAAACTGGTCAACAAAAAGCCGTTTGTCTGTCTTGATGCTCTGATTGGTATAAGAGAGCAGCAGTGAAATTTTTTCTTTAGTTTTATGGCTCTGTTATTTGCTCTAGTTACTCTAGTTACTCTGTTACTGGGCCATAAGTTGGCACTGCTCAAGGCAAAGACTTGCTGTTGTGAGGCCCATCTCTTATCTGATTTTAGCAATTCAAACATGAATACCCAAGGGAGATTGCTAATTTTCCCTTTGGTCCTAGAAACAAGTCCACAAATAAGCTGTGTTTTGATACCTGTTCATATTGCCTGGTTTAAACTACTGAAACTTTAGCCTTGATTTCACCTTTTGAAAGCTTTTGGTTGTGCAGAGATGCTCAGGAGAACAAGTGAGGCCTCTGTACTGTAACTCGAGGCAATCTCCAGTCTGGACTTAGACTCTTCCTAGTCCACCTCCCCCAAGCCATGATTCACTCCGTGGGCTTCCCAGCTCTCTATAATGGAGTGTGGGCTATCACATTGCAGGCAATAGGGTCCCAGAGGACTTTTCTCCAAAGGTTTCCTCTGATCAGCTGAGCCAGCTGTCTCGGAGCTTCCTCTGCTGATGCTAAAAGTGGTTTGTTTTTGCTTTGGAGAGGCAAACATCACAGTAATTGCAATTGGTCTGCAACTGTAGGAAAAATTGAGCGACTGTTCTTTCTCTAGCTTAATATGTGGATGTAACAGGGCTGGTATCAAAAGACAGAAAGCAATTATGTTGCTGGTATTAATGTTCCTGAGGCAAACTCTGCACCATCAACAATTTGATTCAACAGATTTCTCCTGCTCTCACATGGAATCGGTGCTTGCTCCCTTGCCTTGTGCTTATGCTACTGTTCCCTGTAAGATGTGGACTACCTGTAGTTTATTTGCACTGAGGAGCTGCACATTTACAGGATGAATATGTTAGTCAAAGGAAGGCAACTTTCACATATGAAAAAGCATCAGCACTGATTAATTATAAATATATCTTAAAAAGTCAGGCAAGACATCAAATGCAGCAGGAGAAGAGAACTAGTTGTTTTTCTGATCTTTTCTTCTTCCATGCAGAGCATTAATCTTTTCAGTCCCTCCTTAGAGATGTCTGTATCTTATTTTCAGTCAGAGCTACTTCACGAGGTGTAGTGTGTGCTGGCAGACACCAGTGACACAGCTCTTGCACCATTGCTCTTTGGCTGTGCTACCAAAGCAGGAGACTTGTGGCAT
Organism: Serilophus lunatus; assembly: GCA_013399895.1. NCBI lineage: Eukaryota > Metazoa > Chordata > Aves > Passeriformes > Eurylaimidae > Serilophus > Serilophus lunatus. Next base: position 479,149 of record VXBA01005938.1, read on the forward strand.
AGCTGGGCTATGGGGCCAGCCTGCAGCCCAAGCTGGAAGTGTCACACAAGGGCTAAAGCAAGGGTCCCTACAGTGCACCAGGGTAGAAGGCTGGCTATATCCTTAGTGCTTTATTTCTTGGTTGTTTGTTTTCCACAATGGAAGCTTCACATGAGATGTTCTTCCAGTAAAACAAAAAGCTATGAAACTTCTAAATGGTCAGAGTTTATGGCAGCACTGTGCAAGATTGGTCATCATTCTGTGTGGGACTGGAGAAAACTAAGCTGCTGTTACTTGTCTTGCTTGCTGACTGCTACTGCCTCAGTGGATCAATGCTTGTCAGTGTGGTCCAACCATAGTAATTAATTCCTTGCCTAAGCCTTCCTTGGGATACTAAATATTTCCATAAAAGTTCTTATTTCAAGCATTTACAACACTAAGGACATTCATAGTAAGGAAATACATAGATTGGAATGAGAAATGGTCTCCTGTTGTTTGCTAATATGGATTTTTAATGACAGAAAAGGGGAGACATTACTTTGGAGATTTCATTATGAACATTTAGAAACCCTAGGAGATATATTTGATAAATATGTCAAATCCATATTAGGTTCAGGAGAGGCTCCTCCAAAGAGGGAAAATGGGATTAAGCTGCTATGCAACAGCTGCTGAGCCTTGGTGCAGTCAGGAAGAGGTGCTGGTGCTTTAGTCTTACCTGGAATGGGGCTGGACCTTGCCACACCAGTAGGGTCAAGGCGGAGCTTGCCACTTGGATTGAGTTCATGGCTCTTTGCTGCTGCCCTCTTGGTTTTTTTTGCTACAAGAGAAACTTGCCGGGTCTCGCCAGACCTACAACAAGCACATATATCAAATGGGCAACCAAGGCATTAAAACTCTGGGTTCAATGTGCACATCAAGATCCCTTGGTTGGCCATGCAGGTCTATAGCCATTTTGGCTGGAGGAACATTCAAGAGTAGTTGCAAAAGGAGACATGTTTCCTGGTGACCTTTCCCAAAAAGTCCACTTAAAGAGCATGCTCAGATAGTAATATTTTCTAGGCAAATGCTTTCAAGATCAGGCTTCACAAGGTCCATGACTTATGAACCATGTGTGAAGTTGACATATGCGTGCTTGCCACCTTTGGGTTCCTACAGGCATCTCAATTCCCAGATATTCAAGGGAGAGAAGGTGCAGAAGGCACAGTAGCAGCATCACTGCCAGGTACCCAGAAGGATGCCAGCAACTAAATTTCTTTGGTATTTTTTCAGACATCACCTGAGGCTGGTGCAGGGTGGTTGGTAACATTTGTCTGTCTCACATATAATTGCAGACTAATGGTCTTGTTAAAATACTTAGGTTTATGATCTGTTTTTCTCTTAAGTATCTGTTTCTACATTTTATTAATGGTTACTAATTAAGTCCCTTGGATGAAGTCCTATGGAGGCCATCCAAACACATAAACCCAAATAAGCCTGGGTTGCAGGCACTAAAATATCTTCCCAAAAGCCATGTAGACAGACTGCAAATGGACCAAAGAAAGGTCTGATGAAAAGAGGTGTATGAGTAGATACATAGATTTAGGTAGATGTCATCTAAAACCTAGGGTAAGGAATCAGGATTTAAATGCCTTGAAGTTCTTTTTCTGCATGGTATCTTAAACTCAGGAGCTTTTATTTATGGTCAGCTCAGGTCATAAATGCAGGTCTGAGCCAAGGGGCACTTGGGAGACCTGCAGCCCTGAGCTGTCACACCACTGTGCTTGTGAGGGCCACGAAGCATTCTCGAAACATGAGCAGCTATGAAGTCAAGCTATTGACCTCAATGTGCTGGATTGTAAATACCCTTGGAGGCAAGTCTGCCTGGCTTTAAAATGAGTTCGAGCAGGCAAGAGATAAAAAATTAAGACCAGAAAAATTAAGAGCAAGTGAAGTTTTGGTGCACTGTTTGCCAGGGGAAGGAGGCAGTGAGCACCAAGGACTGTGTTTGCTGTCAGGATTGTGCCTGGGCACCTCAAACCAACCCAGGCTTTGCCCTACCTGTCGTGCAGCTTGTTTGGCAGGATGAGGAGAGCATCAGAGGAGATGTAGGTTGAGAGTTGAAGTGAAGAAAAAATGTAATTGACTGATGCTGGAGAGATGGCAGCTGGCAAACCCATCCTCCAAGGCAGCAATCACTTTCTGAAAGTTTGGGCAAAGCTGTCCTTGAGCAATGGTGACTGCAGGCTTAGCAAGCCTCTTCAGGCAGGACTGTAAAGACAGGTCTTGGGCACATGCTGCTGCAAGTATTCAAGGCTCAGCTGTATGATTGACTTAGCAGAGACGCATTAACAGCTTTACTTCTGTGAGGCTTCAAGGCACTTTCAAGACCCAAGAAAACACAAAAAAACCCACAAAAATTTTACTGACAATTTTAGAGGTGTTTTACCAGCTTTCCCTGTGTCTTTCTGTGTTGGGCTTAGCTCCTGTGGGCACAGTTGTGCTGGTGGAGCTGCCAGGCTGCAGCCTCGCACTCTGTTGGGTGCTGGGGCGGGTGTAAATGTGCCATAAAGTCCAGCTCCTTGTGAGATGGGGTATGCAGGTATTAAATTTCAGAGGGCGAGGATCTATTGGGCTGAGAAACTCCTTTTCCCCTCATCACTAAAGCTACAAACTTGCAGATATTTCTCTCCTCTTCCTTCGCACACAAAACATCAGAGCATTGTCCTTATGGCTTATTTCCACCACAGGGCATGCAGGAGAGGTTGTCTCCTACCTTTCATCTGTTACTCTGGGAATTAGAAATGCATTTGCAGACACTTGCAGCTGACTTCAGATCAGTAGCATTCTCATTTCTGCTTTTTCCAGAGAATAGCTTTTAAAAGAATCTCTTAAATTCTATCTGTAATAGCAATGCCTACTGGAGTAGGAATTGTGAGAGCCACCGCTTGTTGTTAGCTTTTGTGGCTTGGTGGCAGCATGGCCTTGCTGCTCCTGCCAAGGGTGCTCTGCTGGTGTGTAATCAGCATCTTTATGCTCACTGGTCCAAGTACAATTCTAGGAGGATGCTGGGTTATGGTGGCTTTCCCAGGGTTTAGACAAGTGTACTGGTTTGAGGGGGGCTGGGATCTTTCTGGGAAGGATAGTCAAAGGGGGCTTCGGGGCTTGGAGGGGGTCCTTGGCTTTGGGGGGGGGGGGAGGGTAGGAAGAGCTCACTTACCTGCCTGAGTAAAATTCAGTTTTCCTCAAAAAGCCGGGATGGGGAGGGGGAAAGCTGAGATCGAGGCAGCCCTCTCCCAGATAGGGCGGCGGCAGCTCCCAGTCCCCATGGGCCGGGGGGGCAGCAGCAGCTCCTCGTTCCCACACAGGCCAGGAGAGCGGTGGTGGCTCCCTGTTCCCAGGGCCAGGACGGCCGGTGGCCAGTGCC
>VXBA01005938.1:482581-516231 GCA_013399895.1 Serilophus lunatus
TGGCTGCTGGCCAGCGGTGGTCACGGTGGGGGCACCCCATGGCAGCGGTGGCGGCTCCTCGCCCTCCGCCCCTGGGAGGGCAGGCCGGTGGTGGTCGTGGTGGGGGGGCCGCCCTGAGGGGCCGAGAGGGCCCCCGGTCCTGCTCCCCCCACCTCCCCGCGCAGCACACATGGTCCCCCCGGGGCGGGCGGGGCGGCATGCAGGGTGCACAGTCGTCCCTCAGTCCCGGACACAGGCGGCGGCCCTGGACCAGCCCCCAGCCGGGAACTTGGGCGTGGTGGCTGCTTTTGGGACAGCGATGGTGGCGCCGGGGCATCTCCAAGATGCCGCAGCTGTGAAAACAAAGATGGCACGTGGGCCATAACCGTGTGATTTTTTGGCGGGAAAACCCCAGAAACAAGGCGGGGCTCGGCCCCGCTGGACCAATGGAGAGACAGCTTGGCCTGGAAGAAGACAGCGAGATTCACGCGAGAACTGGAGGGCTTAAAAGGCCAAGGACAACAACTGTCCCCCTCTCTTCGACTTCCGACCCGGGGGCGAAGCCCACAGCTTCTCTCCTCCTCGCTCTGAGGGCCAGCACCGTGACTCCACGCGTTTCTCTTGGCACAGAAGCAATTCCCAGCTTGCAAGCAAGTAGCCCTTCGGGGAGGCGGTGGAGGGAGACGTTTTCACTTCTTTTTGTGTTTTTCAGAGAGCCTGAAGGGCCAGAGAGTGCTTCCAGGAGAGAGGGAAGGGAGAGAAATGGCTTTTCCTACCCTTCCTCCCTGTTTTTTCAGCTAGCCATCTAGCTGAGAGAGCAATTCCCTTTCTGGTTTTCTCGGGTTTTTTCCCTTTTGTGTTTTTTTCCTCCTGCGTGTCAAGTATTTCTCTATGTAATTTTGGGGTCCCTTTGGTTTATCCCTTCTTCCCTATTTTAAACCCCCTGTAATACACTGTTCACCTGCTGCCAACTCTGTTCAGTTTTCCATCACCTTTATGGAACCTGCCCCTGGACGATAAAAGGTGATTTAAACCACCACAACAAGGAATGAGAGATCCAAGGGATAGTCTGAAATGCTGCCATTTATCTGCAGTGGAGGCAAATTGGTTTTATCACTCAATGCTTCCTCTAATGCTGCAGACCTCCAAAATCATGCAAGGAAAAAAAAAAAGAGGGTTGTGCTGTTGTCTGAGAAAGTTGGGCTCCTATTGTTAATTTGTTTGTTTATTTTCTTTCCTTTGATTTCTCTGTTTTAGTTTATTCCAGTTTATTCTCTGCCTCATTCATAGGGCTAATTGATGACGGACACTCTGGATATATGGAAAATAGAATTTTTGAATAGCAGGATTCTTCTTCACATGTTTATTTTGATGAGCTGAGCTGAGATGAGAGAGCCGGGATTGTGGTCAATAATAGTGTTCAGGTGCAGTGCCCCTCTTGGCTTAGGTCTGGGTCAGGCTTCACACAGACCAAAATGGCAACCTCGTGGGGATTGTCAGGACAGAGAAGGCATGGCCGCTGCATGATTCCAGGGCATCATTGTGGCCTCCTCCACACCTTTTGAAACTGGAAGCCCCAGGAGATTGAGATCTCTACTCATGAACCAACATCCCTTCAGGTTTTACATCAGGATTAGGGTTTGGATTGAATTCAGGGTAGGGTTAGGGATAAGGTTAGGGTTAGGGTTCAGAGAGCCATAGAGCCTACTGCTCCAAGGACACTGGTTCTGGGAAAGACATGCCAGGAGGATCACGGCAGGCCACCAACATTGCTGCCTCAACACATTTGCCATTTCAGCACCCATGGCCGTGGGGACCTCAGGGAGAGCATCTAGCTGCCATTCTGTTTAGGCTTAGGGCTCAGAAAGCCAGAAAGCCCAGTGTTCAAGGGAGACTGCAGATTCCACAGACCACTCAAAAAGATCATGGAACATCAAAAGAATTGCTGCCACTACACCTTTCTCCTCTGGAATATCCAAGGCCATACGGAATTCAGGGGCAGTGCCCCTCTTGGCTTAGGTCTGGGTCAGGCTTCACACAGACCAAAATGGCAACCTCGTGGGGATTGTCAGGACAGAGAAGGCATGGCCGCTGCATGATTCCAGGGCATCATTGTGGCCTCCTCCACACCTTTTGAAACTGGAAGCCCCAGGAGATGGAGATGCCCATGCATGGACCGACATCCCTTTAGATTTCAGGTTGAAGTTAGGGTTAGGGCTCCACACCTTTTGATACTGGAAGCCCCAGGAGAATGAGATCCTCACACATGGACCAACATCCCTTTAGGTTTCAGGTCAGGGTTAGGGTTATGCTTGAATTCGGGGTAGGATTTGGGTTAGGGTTAGGTTTAGGTTTAGGATTCAGGGAGCCACAGAGCCTACAGCTCCAAGGACACTGGTTCTGGGAAAGACATGCCAGGAGGATCACAGCAGGCCACCAACATTGCTGCCTCAACACATTTGCAATTTCGACGCCCATGACCATGGGGTTCTCAGGAACAGAGATCTGTCTCTGTCCTGACAATCCCTGCAAGGGAATCACTTGAGTTCCATAAGGCCTTGGATGTTCCGGAGGAGAAAGGTGTAGTGGCAGCAATTCTTTAGTCTTTCCATGATCCTTTTGACAGGACTATCAGAGCTGCAGTCTCCCTTGCACTCTGGGATTTCTGGCTTTCTGGGCCCTAAGCTTAAGCAGAATAGCAGCTAGATGCTCTCCCTTAGATCCCTATGGCCTTGGGTACTGAAATGGCAAATGTGTTGAGGCAGCAATGTTGGTGGCCTGCCATGATCTTCCTGGCATGTCTTTCCCAGAACCAGTGTCCTTGGAGCTGTAGGCTCTGTGGCTCTCTGAACCCTAACCCTAACCTGAAGCCTGATTCAATCCAAACCCTAATCCTGACGTAAAACCTAAAGGGATGTTGGTTCATGAGTAGAGATCTCAATCTCCTGGGGCTTCCAGTTTCAAAAGGTGTGGAGGAGGCCACAATGATGCCCTGGAATCATGCAGCGGCCATGCCTTCTCTGTCCTGACAATCCCCACGAGGTTGCCATTTTGGTCTGTGTGAAGCCTGACCCAGACCTAAGCCAAGAGGGGCACTGCCCCTGAATTCCGTATGGCCTTGGATGTTCCAGAGGAGAAAGGTGTAGTGGCAACTATTCTTTAGCCTTTCCATGATCTTTTTGAGTGGTCTGTGGAATCTGCAGTCTCGCACTCTGGGCTTTCGGGCTTTCTGAGCCCTAATTTACTAAACAGACTAGCAGTTTGTCGCTCTCCTGTTGTCCTTGTTCCTGTGTCTCTTGAATGAAATCACATTTTTTGTTTCTTCCTGAAATAATGTCATTTTCTTATTCTGTTTACCTATTTTTTTCTTGAGTACTTTGGTTTCAGTGCACAGACCCACTTGTGAATGTGTCAGGCAAGGAAAATTTCAGGAAAGCAGGTACTTGACAAGCAAAGCTGTATTTCAAAAGGAACTACATCTTGCTTTCAAAAGAGACTGGTGTTCAGCTCTGAGGAGTTGCAAAGAAGTTTTTCCTGCTTTGAAACCAAGCTGTGTTAGAGTCACAGAACTTCCCTTACTGTCCTGGTCTTAACAGTATTTCATAAATCTCTCTGGTCCTTTGAAAATAGAGCTACTGTTTGCAGCTGTTCTGCGTCCCATTGGTGTCCACTGGAAATACTAGGACTGCAGTCGTTCTGAAAAAAACGCAAGCTATTTTAATGAAATTTGACTGTAATTTAGTTTTTTATTTGAACTTACCAAAAGTTGCAGTTTTGATAAAAAAGACTTGAACTTTCCACATTTTCATTGGAAATGGGAAGTATTTTGGCTCAAGGAGGCATTTCTAGTTCTATGAGAAAGAGGTTTGAAAAATCTTTAAAGTTCCTGTTCTTTTTATTTTTTTTTAAAATATGTTCCATTTTCCATACTCTGAGATATGTGAATATGAAACTTCAAATACGCATTTCTGAAAATCCTGATTTGGAAATGGTGCCATAGCCTGAGAATTAAGCCACAAATCTCCAAATACAGATCTTGTATTTCTTTCTTAATATTATAAAAAATTGTATATCAATAGGATTATTTTTTTCCCAAGTAAGCAATTTAGCCATTGACTTCTGCAATAAAATATTTTCAGAAAAAAGCCAACAGCAACAACTTAAGACTAATCTGTCTGAATAACTCAAGACAGAACTGTCTGCCAGCTGACAATGAAGCTTCACTTCCCAGCTGGTGGGCTAAGAAAAGCCATTGGCTGGTTATGGTGACTCAGGAGGGGGTTGTTTGCTGCTGTAGACCCTGCCTTATCATATGGCTTGATATACACCCCTTGCATGATCAATACACTCAGCCTTATATCTGTTTTGCTGTGTGTCTGCGCATACAGACCTGGGTCGATGTAGTTGCAGGTGACTTGTGCAGTCAAGTAATGTCTGTTCCCAAGCAGACGAGGGGAATGGAGGTGTTAAGAATGGAGGCTACCTCTGCAAACAACATCCACTGCCCAGTTTCATAGCTATAAGGTGCCCGAGGGCTGGGGGAAAGGCCAGCAAGGAGCATTTTTGGCACTGTGTTTAGCTCAGGAACTCAGTGCTGCACTCTGTCAGTCTTGCAGTCTGGAGAGGGAGTACATGCACTGTTGGTAGATTTAGGCTGCTACTTCATCCCAGCAGCTAAGGGAGAGTTCTGGCCACGGCCCAGCCCATTTGTAGTTATTATAAGCATGAAATAACTCAAAGGCAGGGCTTGTTAACATTTGCCACCTGTCTCTAACTGAGGTTGGTCTCATGTATGGTGAGGTGAAGGGACTATGCAGCCACTTGTCTCTTACTGTCCTGTGGGACAACTGGTGTACGTCCAGCACTCCAGGCTGGGCCAAGGAACCTACCCAGACCCTGTCTGAACACACCCAAGTCATGGCTGCTCTCCCTGGGGGGGCACCTTGCTGTCCCAGCTCTTGGCAGGGAACTGGAGCATCTTCCCTTGTTTGAGCATTTCAAATAAAAACAAACACCTCCTGGCCAAAAGTTTTTAACCTCAGCAACTCTAAAGGAAAGTGTTGGACCCATCCTAATTTTGTGCTTTCATGTTCAATTTCATCTTCAGATCCAATTTGGGGCCTGAGGTCCAAGCCTTCATGAGGGCTTACTCAGGGTACCCTGGGGCTCAGGGTTAGGAAACCTCTCTGTGACGGTATGAATGAACATCTGGATGTGCACACTCATGTGTGTCCACGTGAGATGTTCCCATGTCCTTCTAAGTGTGGCTCCCTAGAAGTCTATTTCTAGGCAATTTAATTTTCCCCTTCCCAGGAACTATAGGTGTAACTCTGAGCAGGGACTCATGTCAAGATCCCCATTTTAGGCTTATCTCATGTGTCTAATTGTGCTGGAATACCTTACAGCTGCATTGATCCTATCCCATAGAGAAGCCACAGGGACCACCATGTCCCTCACAAATCAAAGGGAAAGACACAGCTTGGGAGACTTCATTTCTTCCTGTAGGAGCTTTTCCCTCATCGACTGAGTATGTGACACACCGAAGGAGCACTCTAGCCTACGGGACTGGTATAGACACATGGTGTTACCCCCATCACCTATACTGCTCATCTCCTTCTTACTCTTCCACTGAGTTCCCACTCAAAACCTCCTCATGAGACAGCAAGATCCTTAGTTGGGTCATACCCATGTGTCTCCCAAACTCACTGAAACTCTGGTTCTAGTCAGTAGCAGAAACATTGCAATGGGCTGACTTTGTGAAGAGGAAGGAGGGTGAAGCTGAGAGGGGAGAGCATATGGACATGAGATTAACGGCGTTCTTCCTGGCTTGAGTTGTATCTAGGCCTTTCCGGCTCCTCACAGGTCTGTAAAAGAGGGACAAGAGGTTGGAAAAGGGTTGTAGATGCAGGAAAATGAGCTGTTTGGTGGAGATGAGTGAAACTGTTTTGTGACTGGCTGATAGGAAAACTGGCAGAGGCCCTTCCTGAAGGATTAGAGGGCTGCTCCTCTGTGCAGGGAGGGAGAGCAGCCAAGTGACCACCACATGTCACAAATGTGGCAGTAAAGCCTCTCAGCCAAGAGGCCAGGTAGGACCAGCGCTGGGTTCTTGATGGATTCTTGTTATCTCAGCCTATCCAGGGCAGCCACTACCAGGGACATCCAGGGGACATCCCATGGAAGGATATGGCTTGGGCCACCCATGTTCCAGCAAACTTCAGTGTCCAGAGTTGCTCTCTGTGAATTTGTCCTCCTGACACAGAGGGAGGAGTTAGGCATGAGATAGCTTGGCATTTCTGCTCATGGTGGCTGACAAACAGGATTTTAGTTCCATTCTAAAAGAGGATATTTCTTCCATGCTAAAACAGCTTATAGCTGTTTATTGAGTGGTTTATTCAACATGGTTTCTACTAGTGGGGATCCTTTCCTTTCTACCACTCATGGGTCAGAAGTTTCCATGAGGAGAGTTGTCCTTCATTCCATTGTGGAAAATGAAGAAGCTTGTTTTGGATGCAGTGCATGCAGCAGAAAACAAAAGGCCAAAATGGTCCTAATTTTCACAAGAAGAAATCTAGGAGGAGGTACCTTGATCTCACCTTGGGGATCTCACTCTGCTCCAAGTATAAAGCTGGCTATCCTAAAGTAAACCTAAGTAATATGTGACCTGGAAAAAAAAATTAGGGGCTTTTCTGGATACAATAGGGTTTTGGTTAAGTGGGAGCAGAGTTTGGGCAGTGAGGAGCAGTTCAGTTTAGGTCTGCATTTCCAATTCTCATTTGTACAATAGTACTAATTCTCAGCCTCATCAGCCTGAGCTTGGCTGAGTCCTGGTTTTCACATCACACATCACTTCTGCTGTAACAGACAGCAACATTTTCTGTATTTTAATGGCACTGCCTCAAGTGTGACCTGGGAGTAAGTTTGGTGGGGCTTGACAACCAAATGTTTTAAATGAAAGGCATAAAACTTAGGATATTGCAACTCAATGGTGAACTGGTAGTGGAGTTAAAAAACATAGTGAAGATATGGAAAGTTAAGAATGACATCCACTACGAAAATTGCAGGGCTGAAAGGACAAAGCCAAAGGGCAGAACTACTTACATCTTCAGTAACTTTTAAAATATCATAGTTAACAACATTTGCTCCATTTTAAAGGTTTACTTTTTTTTGCTGAAGAATAGCACTATGCCTGTGTCATTCAGCAACATCTCACTTGTACACACAGTGCCTGAGGAATTTTGACCATTTCAACTTTGGATCTGCAAGAAAAATTGTTAGTGAACAGCATGAACCCACACAAACCATTAAGCTGTTGTTCTTTGGCACTGTTCAAGATAGTAATTAGTAGCTTTTAGAGTGTTGTTTTTTTTTAAGATGCACTTGTTGCAATAATAGGGGAAAGGAAGGTATTGAAACTAGAGGATTGAGGACTAGACGTTGTCAAGAATGTAAAATCCAGCAGAAATGAGACCCTTCAGACTGAGTGTGGATCCTGCTACTCTCAAGGAGCACTTTGTTGTTTCAGGGCCTGAACCGACTGGAAGAATATATTTCTTATATTTGGAGGGGCCTGACAAGGGCTGAGCAAGTGAAAAGTCTTCTTTTCACAGACTTAGCGCAGAGTTGCTTAAAACTGGAAGAATGGGAAGTAGCTACTTTTGTCTCGCAGCTTTATCTCAGACACCAGTACTCCAGACTTTCAGACATGTGGCCCCAAAATCAATTATTGTTAATGTTCAGACTTGACAGTGATCCCAGCACTGTAAAGTTTGTGGCTGATCTTGCACACAGCCACCAGCAGGACTCATGCCACACTGCATCAGAGCTAAGAGGGGCCTGCAGGACAATTGCCATCCACTTTCCATGTCCTCCACAGAAAAAGAAACACACAAAGACACCTGCCACATTCTTTTGTCTTTTTTTTTTTTTTTTAATTATTCCTTCATATTCAAACTTCACAAACAGTGTGAACTTGTACAATACCTCAGAAAGTGAAACTTACAAAAAAAGTGCTGGTAACATTAAAAAAAAAAAACAAAAAAACAAACATCATTCTTAGCAACATCAATTACTCTTCCACACAAAACAGAAACCTTGTAAAATTTATTTCCGTATTTTTTTAAGGCGTAATACTTCCGTATAAAGTATATGCAAGAGATAAAACTTCACAGTATTCCAAAATGTCACAATAATAATAATAATAATATAGTATAATGAAGCGCTACAGTTAATTTTCTTTTTTTATTTTTTTTTCCTGTTTTAAATAACAAATACAAGTCACAGGTAAATATACGTGAGAAAAATACGAGGCTAATATTAAATGGCAGGTAAGGATACTCTCACTGTAAGAAAAAACTGGCAGGATGTGTGTATTTATTCTATATTTTAAAGCACTTGATAGAAAAGGCGTATGCAAGGTATTTTTTTTTTAACAATTTTCTATTTGCTTGTTTTTGATAACTGACATACCATTTACAGAGTATAATGAGAGAAAAAAAAGGAACTTAACCCCTCAAAACTTTTGACCTGCTCTTCACATCGTCACAAACCATGTTTCTCAAGAGATGCCTGTACAGCGTTTGGGTGTGTGTGGGTGTGTGTGTAGGTGTGGGTGTGTGTGCAGGCAGCAGTGCGTGTGCGGGGGTGTGTGGATGGGTGGGTGACTGACGACACGTATGACCACGGCAACATGTGTCAGCACCTCCAGAAACCCATCTCTGGAGGATCTCTGCCACACTGGGGCCAAATCCTAAAGTCTTCATGTTGGCAAGACAGTGCCCAAGGTGATCGTCATTGGCTGCCTGCATAAAGACCTTAGGATTTAGGCCTGGGTCCAGTTTCCCATTCACTCAGTTTCTGTTGACTTTTGGGAATTTCTTTATCCTCAAGAATAAAAATGTCCAATTTTTATTTTTTACATCTGCACACAAGAGTATGTGCTTTTTCCTCCACCATTTAGCTCCCCCTCCTCCCCTCCATGCAACAGAGCAATGATCAACCAAGAAATTTCCATCTGGGTCCAAGCCAGTGCCACAAAGAATGGGAATGGGGATGGACGTGTGCTCGGGTGTGCACATGTAGCATTTTTTGCAGGAAGGCCGGCACACAGGCATGTGTGGAGCACTGCAGCACCCACCTGGCCATCCCCCACACGCTCCCGTGCCCGTGCCAACAACAGCCAGTCGGCCCACGGGTAACAAAAAGACAGCAGATAGCATTAACACATCAGTAAGGTGCTCAAAGAAAAAAAGGCGGCTCCCACTCCTGGAATGGGAAGCCGCATAAGGTGCTTCAAAAAGTTGTGTGTTTTTTTTAATTTTTTTTTTTTTTAATCTTTCAGTTTCAGACATTTTAAAAAAAGGACTGATTGAGCATGTGGTACGTGAGAGCAAGGCCGAGAGTTTTGAGACTTCTGACATCCTCCATAAACAAGAGCTTCCTCAGGGCAGGATGCATTTCTGTTTGCTTACTTTGTGTTGTTTTTGTTTTTTGTTATCATTGTGGTGGATTAGTTTAGATGCAATTTTATTTTCATATAAAAAAAATTAACAAACCAACCCAATGTGAGAGTTAGTATAAGAATCAAACTGTGTTATTGGGCTGTTTTTGTCTTTTTTCTTTTTTTCTATTTGCCCATTCATTCATTCATTCATTTAGCACCGTTCCTTTTTATTCTGATTACAACCCAATTCCTTCTGTAATTATTGAATGTACAGAAAGGAACAAGTAGTTGTTTTTATTTTTTGTGATCTGTTTCAAGAGCCCAACAATAATTCCTCTGCTGCTGCTGTTTTTGTGTAGCATCTGGTTTCATGAGCTTAAGGAGAAAGATTAGTCTGTTGATATTTAAGGTTGACGTGTGTGTTTGTATGCATACACACTGTTCTATACATACACACTGCATGGAGCACATTTTAACTGGAGATAAAGTCAACTGGGTTCAAGCACATATGCACTGTCTTCTCCTATGCATTTGAAACAGTCTGGAGCTTTGATTTGATTTTTTTTTTAAAGTGCATTTAAAGCAAAATAACTGGCATTCACATACCCCATGGAAAACATGATTGCAGTGGAAAGCTTGACTATGTTAAACTCCTTGGACTTGACAACACCAAAAGCAAATGGGGCAGTGACAGGCCTCAGTGTAGGCAGCTATTCTTGGGCAGCACCATTGGCAAGGAGGGAAGGCAGGAGGTGGTGGAAGGGAAATTGCTTTAGAGGTTGAATATTTGAACTGTTTTCTATTCTGACACTGCTGTGTCATTCCCAATACAGCTTCCTTTACGATGATTAATGACCTCTGTTTTACAGATGTACACATCTGACTCTCCCTAGTTCTGTCTTTCATTATGTGTGTGTCCCAAGTGCCAGCATCTATTAGGAATAAGGCACTGTTGAAATTACAGTTTTACAAAAGATGCAAAATAATCCAACCCTAACAATCCCAACTGCCCACACTGGTCTCCTCTCCCTCCCTCCCTTTTGTGGGGGGAAATATTGCATGCGATTAAGAGTTTATTTTTATGTTCTCTAAGTGTGTCAAAAGTAGGCCTTGGACAAATGTCTTACGTCCATCAGCACCAAAGATGGGTAGGACAATACCCTTTCTCTTGTATGCATGTGCACACATGCAGACTTGTTAACTGGGAGTGGGGGGTGTGTGGAATAACTACACCATTCCCCTGCTGCTCCTCCCTGGCTTTAAAGAACAAATTTCCAAACCCTCATCTGCAACATTTAGTTTACTGGATCATTTATGGAAGCAACCGAAGGATTTTTCACTTCCATCACCCAGGTGCTAGAGATTTTACAGATGGATTTCTGAAAGGGCAAGCTGCAGGAAAGCCCCAGTAGAGCTTCTTGCTCTGCAGAGAAACAGCACAGACAGGTGTCCACCCTTATGCCTGCCTAACAGACAGACACCAATCAGGGGCTGCTTTGTGCTGATTCTTAAAATCAGAAAAGCTTCTGAACGCATCTGGCTCCTGTGGAGTCAAGGGCACTCACTGTGCTGTGGGCAAGTCTACAGAGAAGCTGGCAGGCAGTTGGGTCTGTCTTTGCCCACAAGCAGCTATGGATTACAAGCTGCTTTTCCATTGCCCCAATGCACACCTTTCTGTCCGTGGTTTTAAGCTTAGAACAAGCCATGTTTCCGTAACTGGGTGGCGTTTATTTGCCCAAAAAACGCTGCAGTTAGCCTATCATCATATGCATTTGCTGTGGTAGCTGGTTATCCTCCTCCTACAAGGCTGAAAACAATCCATGAACTACCTTCCCTGAGCCAGGATCCCACTGGCTCTTCTCACCTTCCACCAAAGGCTAGGGCTGCCTTGTAAAGCAGAGAATACAGTAGAAAATGAGAAAAGCAAGCAGACAGTAAGGGTAATAGCAAACAAAACATGAGAACAGATGGTCTAGCATTTAAGCTCTAGGCTAGATAGTTTAGCCACCATCGTTAAAATTGACTGAGATTAAAGAAGTCTAAACTAGTATGGACTGGGTTTTTAAAAGTGACACAAACCTTGGGTGGGAAATGAGTTGCCTTTTTTTCTTTTAGTGGTTTAAAAGTCATCTTGATAAGGCCACAAACTGCATTTGTCTTGTCAATGTGACTGTTTGCAAATGTCATAAATTGAAATTGAGTGAGTGCTTAACAAAGCTAGGATAGAAATGGGAGAGAAGAACCATCCCATGCTCACTACGGCTGCACTGTAGGAGAGAGGAGCATCTGAGGAGGTGGTGGTAGAGGGTGTCTCCTTGGGAAGACCTGCTACGTGTGGAAAGGGAAAGGAGCTAATAGCACCTCCCTTGCTCCTCTTCCTTTCACCACCACCTTACTGTTTGCTGGACACTTATAGACAAGTAGCACTTCTAAAGAGCCTCCTCCTGTGTCTCTCACATGTGTAAGATGGGGAAGGGGAGGAGGCTGGTATAATTACAAAAGGGGAAAAGAAGGCACATGATTTTACTCAGTCCTGACTGAACCCACATTTTGAAAGCAAGGGCAGTTTAAGTGGAGGGCAAAAAAGTGCTCAGTGAAGCAGGTGCTCACTGAGAAGAAATCTCAGGGCAAAGGAAGAGGGAGAATAAAAAGGAAAGGCAGGAGAAATGAAGGCCACATTCAGCTTTCTGTCTGCTTGACAGTCTCAGGATTTGGCTGCATTATTGTCCAGGAAGGAAAAGAGTCTGGTTGGTCTCGAATGTAGCCCAGTTACATATCTCCAGTTTTTGTTACGGCTGTTGATGCCTTCCTCCTTCCCTTTTCTCCAGTCCCATGAGTGCCTGGAGCACTGCTTTAGTCTTTTAAGCCAGTTCTTCAACCACTGAGAACATGGCGCACCTCTTTGGTTACCCCCAGCCTCTACTGGTCCTCAAAACCAAACCAGTGATCAAACTCAGCAGTGCTCCCCCTTGGTCACTCCCAACTGTTGGAGTGCCAAAAAAGGCCTGATCAGAGATTGAAAATGTAAACCATTCTCACGGTTTCAGTTGGGTTAGTGAGTTGGTCATAAAAGCCACTGGCAGGATAAGGGCAAACCAAGGGAGCTGTTGACTGAGAAACTGGGATGTCATTTACAGAGGTCATTATGAGCATCATGTCTCTCAGTCACTTAACCCCTTGTGCACTGCCATGTCTTGGTACCATGCATTTTCTTTCTCCTCCAGTGACTGTAAGCTTTCCTTATTTCTGTGGTAGATGGGAGAAGAAGTAGAGCTGACAGTCCAGCTTTGGGATTCCAAAACACTGTTTTGTATTTTCCTCCCCGAGTCTCTCAAAAATGCATTTAGTTTCTCTCTCTTCTTCCCGCCATCTCCTCCAAATTTGCTCAGGAAAACATAAGGCAGAGTAACGAGAAGTAGGATCATCAACAGCTCTATGAAGACACAGGGTGGTAAAATGCTTCCCTACAAACTCACAGTCCAGTGTTTGTGACATTTCATAAATAACTTTTTCTTAAAAAAAAAGAATAACACAAGAACAATCCCTTTACTTACTCATCTGAAACAAAATAAACAGCAGTGGCTACAAACTTCTTCTTGTAACAATTACAAAAAAACTCCCAACAATACAATCCCCCAACTTTTAACACACGCCTTGAATGTTTTTTTTTTTTAATGTTAAACCTCAAAACTGCAGCATATCCTTAAGGGCAAACTTTTCAATTAGTTTTTTCTTTCTTTTCTTTTTTTTTTTTTAAATAATGTGTTCACCAAAAAGAAAAAAATTCCACAAAACAGTCTTGTACCAAGAAAATGCATTCAAAAATAGAAAATACTACACAACAAAAATATGTACCCTTCCTTTCCAAAAGAGTCTTCACAAAAATGTAGAAAAATGCCAACCATTTTTTAACTTTCCTGAACACTTAACTTTCAACCTAGGGCACAATTATTTATTGACTTATAATGTCTGTTTTTGCATAAAATATGGAAGATAAAAACCAACTATCAGGACTGTGAAGTTACAAACAACACTTCATTGTTCTCCCCACCCCACATTCCCTCCTTAGAAAACAAAACAGAGAAAGCCAATGTTTCAACAACTGATTGAAAGTCGTCAGGCTAGGAAAACCCATCAGCTGATATGGGGATTCGAAGATGCTGGCATAACAGGAAAATCATCTGTCTTTTAAAATGTATGTTTTTTGCATTTATTTCAGTAACAGTCTCTGCCCCACTGTACTCAGATGACCAGGCACTGTGGAGACAGGACACTGCTGGGCACAGTAAAATCCGGTAAGAATTTGGGGTGAGGAGCCCAGGGACCACACGTGGGTATGTGCACACATTTGTGCATGTGGTGTTTTATTTGCAAAAGAACAGCTGCCATTTTGAAAGACAGAGAGGACGTTTCCATGTGCCTTAAAAGTGCAAGGGCCATTTCTGGATCATAGTAGTTAAATATGCAAAAGTTTTACTATGCTTAATAGTCAAGTCCATTTTTCTGGCAAAGGCATGCCAGAGATAGATCGCATCAGTTCACGTCTGGGAGTGGATAACAGCTGAAAGCTGGTAGGCAGTGTCACACCAAGGTGCATCCAGAACTGATTTATTCAGTGGGAAAGTGTCTTGCCTACCTTGAAAAATGTTCAAGGGATATTATGTGATTAACACAGCCAAAAGACCAACTGTATTGATGGCAATAAAATCTAGCAGTAGGGACTTAGGTACTACAGGGAAGGCAGCTGTATCTTGAACGCATGTGGCTAAATCCATCCTTTGTGTACCTCCTTTGACTTCATTGCAATTACATCTCCTTTCACCAGGGATGAATTTGCCCCATGTGATTCTGGATTTTACAACTGTTGGCCATTTAGGAGCCCAACCCTGCAGAATACTGTGCTAGAATACTTCAGATTGCAGAGCTAGGATCAAAGAGGCTTCTCTCTTCTTCTGTTTGAGATTGTTTGTTTTCTTTCTAGCATATCTTTTAAAGGATGCTTCCATAACAAGAAAGAAGACGGAGCTTTTTCTTAGCCTTTTCCACTGCGTGGCTGTGTGTTTTCCTTTTTTTTTTCTTTTTTCAAATGGCAAAATGTGTTTGTGTATACTTCCAGTGCATTTTTTTTCTCAAAAATTCAAAACAAAAAGGAAACATTACTTTTCCCATCCTTCAAAAGGAAACAAAACCAAAACAGACTGATAAAGTACAATACAATAAAAATCAGGCATTATAAAAGACAACATGATGTGCAACAGCAATACCAAAGAAACAAAAATAAAATATAAATATATATTAGGATACGAGTACGAATGAATCAAGAAAGCTATCTAACCCCACTACTGGATGATTGGTAAGCATTGGTTAAGAAATACGTAAGGCTATTCTGAGATTTCTAACTTAACACAGTTAACCACTGCTTCTCTCACACCTTCACTTCCTAAATTTTTCACCTTTCACTCACTGGTCTTTTATGTCTTGAAACTGATTTTTTTCCTTTTTGTATTTTTTGGTCTACAGTAGAATTACATGTTATTAATAACAGCAAAACAAAACTCAAGCTTGTTGTGAGAGTAAGTTGGTGCCACATCCATGATGCAGAAGAAAGAAGACAGACAACAGAACAACTGCATTCAGCTTTTCACATATAAAGCATATTTGAGGGCAACAGCATAGTTGATCAAAACAAGTTTGGAGGGGCAAGCAGCAGAAGCTGTGGGTTTACAACTACACCACCAGCCAAGCCTTTACCAATGTCCTTGAGGACAACAATAGCTCAGTTGCCATGTGGCTCTTCCATTCTTATCATCTGGAGCAACAGCTGACCTGCCATCTACTTCGCCATTAAATCCACACCTGGTTCAATGGAAAACCGAAAGGAAAAGAAAACGTAAAAGCCTACTAGCTGGGGCCAAGGCTATCTCTTTATCACCTTGACTGATATGACAAATCCCCAGCCAGTGTGATACTAGGATCAATGAGGGAGGGCACCTGGCTGGAAGGCCATTTGGGAGCAGTCTTTTAGCAAACTCAGACTGTCTAAGGTGATGTGACAGATTGCTTAGTCTCCATTAGGGAGAAAGTGATGAACACTGACAGGTTACTCTGGGATCATTCTGTTAGTACAAATTCTCTTAGTTCAGCAGGGATGAAAAAAGCATAATGTTCTCTACTGCTTTCAAACTGCCTTTGTAAATGTCAGCATCACCAGCCACCAGAAACACATTGCCTACAAACTTGGCTACAGCACTATGACTGAAGCTCCATCCTGATTCCTGGCATTTTCTTTTTTCCGTGGAACTTCTGAAACATAACGTTTTCCTCAAGGGCAAGCTCTGAAATTACCATAATGTTGAAAATATCACTAGCATCTTCTTGAACCATAACTATGCCATAGTCCCCACAAAAACTCAAGCTTATCCTCAGTAGTGCTTTTCATTGTCAAGAAAAGGAACGTACAGAAACAAGATGATCAAATAGTACAGGGGAGTTCTGTTTTGGATCTAGCCTACTGGCCAAAGGGATTTTCATTCAAGAGAAAAGGTGCAACAATGAAGCAGAATGACAAATGGAGGAGAATTATGGAAGTTAGTGTTTCTCCATCTGGAGGAAAAATAGGGCATTAAGTTATGTGGCATCTCTAGTCAGCAACATATGTTTTGGCTTCTTAAAATAAACCTCAAGTTATCCTTGGTTTCTCAGACAAGCACTGTCTACATGGGGCTTTAGTACCATGCTGAAAAAAAGAAAAGACTTTGTGCTATATTTAAATGCAGTTCCAGTTAAGCTAGTTTCAAACTGACCATGTAAAAAGGAACAAGTTATTTAAAAGCCATTAAAACTATACAATCACACTTATGCCCAGGAACTGGTCTGGTTGAGCACTGTAACTGAGTGGAAACATAAACTGGATTTTGGCTTCTAAAAAATGGTTTGGTTCCTGTTTACATGGACTAGGCCAGTTCTGTTGAAACTGAGTCAGCTGGAATTAGGTTTAAACAGGCTGAATTCAAACCCAGACCGTTTGAATTTGGAGCACGGCTCAAAGCCCACTTCTTCAGGTTGCAGTACTTTCAAAAAACTAGTGCAAATTGCATCTTATCACAGCATTGCAAACATGCAGTGCTCCTCTCCTTGTTGAAATATGGTTGCCGTCAGGTCACACCACAAGGGAGGAATATGCAGCAATCAGTCAGCCAGAACAGCTCAAACTACAGAATTTCTTTATTTTACCACAGCAGGAAAGGCACTCTGGACACAGCAGGCTCAGTAAACCCTCAGCTTCATTTTTTTTCTGGAGCAGTCCACTACTCCTCTTTGACAATGCAAATCCACTCTGACAGTAGCAATATATGCAGCTGCCTTAAACAAGGAAACAAAACAAAAACTCATCTAAACAACAAACAGGAGTATTGGCTCATAATGTGAATTAACTTCAGCAGACAGACTTCATTTCCGTCTATATCACAACTCTGTAGCTGTCACTACCTTTAGAGATACAAATGCCACTTTACAAAATAAAGGTGCTTTCCTGCCTCTGAATTATGCTGGCTCTCAAATGAACTGTGCTTTTGTTGGGCATTCACTGACTCATTACTGGAAGCTGATCTTCCAGTGGTTTTCATCTTAGAGGGTTCCTGCAGATGACAGAGACTGCATGTTCCATTGTCCCGCTTGCTTTCAAGGAAGAGTCATTCAGTAGTTCATCTAACAGTACATCAAGGGATATCTCTAGTTCTTTTCTTCCAGACCTTCCAAACCAGGATGGCTGAAATCTAAGAGTGGAAATCTCAGAGCTCACCAGAAAAAACACATCCTTAACTCTAAAGTGTCTCCTGGCTCCACACAGACTTGTTCCTTCCCACCTAGCACCTGCCTCTTGTACATCACTCCTCCTCTAGTTCTTGATATTTTTTCTCAAACGAGGCAGCCCAACAGACTGACCAGCTCTTCATTGTGCATTGTGCAGCTCTCCGAAAGGTCTGTACTAACCATTTCTTAGTTTCAAGTCTAAGGCGAAATTTGGTGCATGAATAGATTTCTATCCTCGCAATTATTCCAAACTTTTCTTAGCAATTGGATGACTACTTCCCCTTTTTCATCCATGAAACTTCTGTGTATGTTGGACAGGTGGTTTCTCCACTACAGGACCAAAGCAGATGCACTCATGTTTTACATTCTTCTCCCAGTTGCTATACAGAGTGTTTTTCATGATCCTGCTTTACCATCTGGCTGACGTTGCAATCATAGTCTTACTGAAGAAATTCAAGACAAACTTTTGAGAATTTATAGATCACAAAGAGGTACAGCAGTGATGGATCTTGCTGCACATTACCACTGCTTTAAATTTAGTCATGCTATGCTTGTAACAAAATTAATGATCAAGGCATAGCCATCATGGATCTTAACTGCAAAAATATTTCCAAATTAGGATTCCATTTGGTTCCAGCTGAAAGCCTTCACAATGCTAGACTATCCAGTTAAAAAGAGAAATCAGAGAGAAGATCTTAAAATGCTAGACAGCATCTTTGCCTAAGCATGACTATTTCTGTATGTACTGAATTCTACACCACCCTTTCTTGCCTAAATGTTCTTCCTACTTCCTCTTACCCCAAAGGTTTGACTGGAACACCAGTAAATTGAGTGTTCAGGATGACTGTTTATTGCACTGTTCCCATAACAGCCTCAGAAAGACGTGCTTTTTTTCAGTGACCTTCCCCTTTGGTAAGTCTGCTTTGTGGCTTCACTTGTTGAGCTGAGAGATCATGCTTATACTGAAGGGACGCTAATCACAGTCAAACCACTTAAACAGATTCTATCTGATAATGCAAGTTTTGACATCTGAACTAGGAATTGGTATCTTTATGTTGAAGCTTTATGTTGGTTTACCTAATGTGCAATTCTCTTAACTTTCTCACAGCCCCAGTCTCCAGAAGAGGAAAAAGATCTGTAGCACTCTGAAACCTGTGATGCCTCTTCAGTTTCTATTATAGTGCTTTATTTATTTGTTAACAGAAAGTATCCAATACAGCTGTCTCAGTGTCTGACTAGTTGCTTAAATAAAGATAATCCAGCTTTCTTTTAACCTGGTCAGGTTTATGGTACATCCTGTTTTCTGTGCCTATCCCTTTCTCTCGTCCTTTCCTGCTTAATTGGCCCCTTCCAATCCCACCACATGTAAATACATTTCAGTAGTGCAATGCAGTGCAGTGCAGTCATACTTAGTGCAAAATAAAATGCCTTATCCAGACCAAAAAAGCACAGACTCCCTCCCCACCCCACCCAGCCCCCAAGAAATCGGCACTCAGTAAAAGTATATGAACGCCCCAAAATAGAGGGGGATTTGCAGTCTCCTAGCCACACTTTCACATGCCTTATTTTCTCTCCTCCCACTTGATATGGAGATTTCATTAGCAGATAGGACATTTACTGAAAACACAGTAAGTCAAGTGACAGAAATCAGAAAGGAGACAAGCCATGGTTTGGGGGCTGCAGAAAGAAGAGGGAACTAAATGGATACAGCAGAAAGGTCAGTAGTGGTTTTATACAAAGTTGTTGGATGCAAACTTTACAAGGGCACATCTTGCAAAGGGCATGTGTAAGTGTGGATAAAAAAACCCTAAAAAGCTTCCCTGTTCCAAATATACAGTCCCTATTTTAACAGTGCCTAAGCTAAGGTTCTGTAGTGCAATCAACTTTTGAAGCTCTGTGTGGCCACCCTAAAACAAATGGACAGATCAACACTAACTTCAGTTCTCTCCTGCTCACGCAGGCACATGTGTGCATGAACAACTCCCTCCTCCATCCTGTAAATACTTGAGGAGTATTTCTTTCATGGCCCACCTAGGACTATGTTGGGAAAAGCAGGAATTTTGATGACAAGCATGTAAGCTCTTAAGTACCTCAAAATGAAAACACATAAGAAAAACAAAATAAAGCTCACTAATTACGAAGGCAAGCAGGTTACAAAGTCCCAGTCTGCCCATACCTCCCCTAGCCTATCTATCTCTTAACAAAATAAAACATCTTGCCACCTAAGATGACACTTGGGAAAACTAAACAAAGACTTTGGGGTATTCAATGGTTTGGAAGCTACAATTTCAACTTGGACAGCCACAAGAGTCTCTAAGAAACCTTTGTAATTACTAGAAAGGAGTGTGGGGAACCACTGAAATAGTGTAAGAGGCCACATCAGGGAAGGAGGAGCAAGAAAAGGAAATGTATGAAAAATGGAACACATTAGGACAATACTGCTTGTATTAGACTAACCTCCTTGTATTTGCTCAGTATATAGAGGAATACTGCATGCTGTTGCATTTAGGCTCAGACACATGCTTCCTCTTGCCTTCTGCCTCTTCTTTCACTCCCAGACCCTTACTGAAGATGGAAGCCCACCCCAGAATGTAAACAAAAGCAAATATCAACAGATAAACCAAATTATAACCAAGAAGCAGGTTTCTCCTTTTTCTTTCTCTTGCAAATTTACAAGAACTGTGCCCTTGCCTCCAGGCAGATACACTCTGTTTCATCCCAGTGGAGAAAAGTGTTTCACGTGCACAGAAATAAAGAACCTAAGAGAAAGAATATAAATACAGGTGCGGGGATCCTGAATATCCACCTCGAAAACAGAAAAATGACAGACTGTAAGGACTTTTGCTGTTCATCTTCACCATTGAGCCTACAATGAAAAATAAAGAGACCACAATGGAATCACTAGTTGTGGCAAAGGGACAGGACCCAAATGCACTCTCCCATCTTAGCTACAGTGGTTTGTCCCATGCCCGAGCACACGAGACATAAAATGAGTAACACTTACAGGCTCTTCTGTAAAGTCTATAAACTAAACTTCAATTTAGCCAGTATAATCAGCAGCAATGAATTTTCTTCCTGTTCAGCTGTGTGTACTTTAAGGGGATCCTACCTGTTTGGTAAAATGCTGTTAACAGTATAAATTGTCTTGCATACTCAATGCAGTAGGACTTATTAAAAAAGAGGTCCACCAGAAAGCTTGATGTATAGTCTGAATTTGGGGTTATATAACCAGATGTTACCAAGAAACAACTTTATTTTGTCCACATGAATATGGCCAAAGCACTCCTAGGTAACAGTCAGAAACCTGGAATCAAGCAACTCCAAATATCCAAATACCCAAAGGTTTTACATTGTTCAGGCAACAGAAAAGTGCCACAGCAGGGCTGTAAATTACAGAAAAGGGATTGTTGTGAAACATATATTTACATAGCTTTTGTGGCTCTTTATTTAAGATAAACATGCTATCACCAATCAATCAAACTCAAAGAAAGTCTCAAGGCTATTTAGGATTTTCTGACAAAACAAAAAATTCCATGCCTTGTTCAAAGGGAAGCAACCTTCCTGCCCTGTATAGTTCTTTTAAATTAAGTTTCCCAGCAAGAAGGAGAGACTACATAATCAGAGAGCCCTTCACACAGGCAAAGTCTGCCTGGTGGAGTGAAATGAAATCTTGAGACAGTTTTACGAATATTAGAAACTTTGGGCAGAAACACGCTAAATTATGGGAAACAGTCCTGTGGCATCTTAAAGGGTGCATATGAAACTAGTTTTTAGGACTACAGCTTTCTATAGGACTACATATACTTTCCCTCTCAGAGAAAATGGACTGAAGTCAACAATAGAGCATGTGAGTCCTGCCTGCAACGTTTGGCCCACAGAGTATTGGTCCAATCAGTTTTCAGGATTAAGCACAGATCTCATTGATGCTGACATGAAAGGTCATGCAGAACATCCTGTCTGAACTGAGCAGCCTATTTATAATATGTTTGACAAATAAAAGCTCATTATGCATGGAGTGTATGGGAAACCAGCAATTTTATGCTTCACTTCATTATAAGAATTTCTTTGAACCTGAACTTTGGAGCAAGAGTCAAGCGAACTGATTGTTCAGAATATATGAAACTGGGAATAAATTCCAGATTTAAAGGATCTCTATCAGTTTCACAGCAGTCCAAGCAACATCCTGGCATTAGGACAAAGGAAACAGGGCACCCCGAAACACAATGAAACTTGTTGAAGGTACTTGTGAAAAAATAGTTCTGAGTCCAATAAATGAAAAAGGGATAACTTCTTCCACCAATAAATAGGAACGATAATTTTTTTACAATCAAAAAAGCCCCAACAACAACAAAATCAAAAAGGGCAGCAGCAGCAGATACTGGGGATTCAGTCTTTTCCTCTAAGTGGCACAGGTGAAGAGCAAGTCCCTTGTGTGGAGTTCAAGCATCTCCCTCTTTTGGGAGGCCCCCTATCTTTGGTGCAAGCACCCCCAAGGTGGGGGACTCTCCTCTTACTCATCCTTGCAGTGAAGAGTTTTAAAATCCCTTTCTGTCCCAAGACAGTAGCATACAGTAACATTCTCTTAGTACAAGGTTCTCCCTCTCGTGGTAACAATGTTATCTACTTTAACTGTTGTGTTCCTTAAAAGCTGTATAAAACAGAAAAGAAATGCAAAAAGGAGCTGAATATAAATGCTGTCAATCACAGAAATATAAGACCATTGTCTGCATTAGCCCTGGCGGTCTACTTGGTCAATGAGGAGATGGAAAACGAAATAACACAAAACATATACTACAGTAAGGCTAATATTTGGACAGTCTTCCCTTGATGTTTATATCATTCAAGGAAAGCTGCTAATACAAGAACCTATAAACTGCAAAGTTGATATCACCTTCTGTTTTCTCTCTCCTTAAAAAGCAGAAAATACGCACATATGAAACGAGTTTCTTAGAAAATCACAATTCTCAAGATTAGTATTTCTTCAGAGAATGAAAAAGAAAGGATACATGTTCATAAAAAGCAAGATTTCTGGATTCACAAATGACTGACTGTCTTTTATGTAAAAGATATGTTAAAATAGTGTTCACCAGCTGATTATTTTGTTAGTTTCACTTTCCTTTAGGCAATTGTATCTGTACACACTGCGTTCTAAAAGTACAATCTCTAGTGTGGATAATCTACCTGTTTGGTACCATCCTGTCTGTAAAACCACTTCTTAGCCTAAAAATATAAACTGTAAACTGTATAACATGCAAAATGAATTGAGGTGTTTAAAAAAAGCATTAGGAAAAATAAAAGGCAACAAAGAAGTTAAATCAAGAAACACATTAAACTAGTAATTATGCTAAATGAATTACTGAACCTTACGAAGGATTAGCAGGGCAAGTGTGGAATGGGTACGCAGCCATTTAAATGATCTGGCATTCTCAGTCAAGTGAGAACACGTTCTACAAAAATATGTATGATTCAGCACTCAGTCAAAGGAAAAGGCAAAGAGCATGGTCAGAAAATGTGGACCACTGAATCAGCACTCTGTTGCAGCATCTAACTAGAACTAATTTGGGAAATGGCACCTGTTTGGTTTAATGGGACGAAGCCCATCCTTCATGTAGTAGGGTAACCTAGGTTTGTTACCTGCGTAATTAATATTGAGAGGATAGTCTCCTCCTTCCCTTACAAGTAGGCATACACAGACTAAAGAAAAGCCAGACTTAGAAATCACTGCTGGAAGACTGGAACTTTTAAACTGCAAGCAGAAAGAAAAATAATGTGGCCTCTATGTAAGTGCAAATGGCAGGAGTCTGTAAGGAATGCCGGCACTTGATGAATCCCATGCTTGAAGTTCTCATTTTAACATTCCAAGATGTGGCATAGGTAACTCCTTCCCTCTCTTCTCACTCCAAAATTATTTATTTATTTGCAGGGACACAGATTTGCTCATTTTCAGTCAAAGCATAATTTGTAATTGATGTGACCGTATCTCTTTTCTTCCAGTCTTCACAGTTTGGAGAAATGAAATACAATGAACACCTCCTCCACAACCCTCATCCACTTGATTTTGCCCACCTTCATTTAGGAGTGATATGTTATCAGCTAAAGGAGTGAAGGTCAGCTGAGATTTACCTGAATTAGAAAAGCAAAGATAAATTCCCATGCTCTCGAAAGTTTGCACTCTCAGTAATTTTGAATCAAGACTTCTTGCCTTGGCCATCCGTTACAAGATGAGAACACAGAATGATGATGAGGCTTGGGTGTCAATCAGTTTTCCCCGGGCCATTTGGATCTAGATGATGACATATCCCTCCCTAGTGACATTTTTTTTCCAGCAGCTTTGTGATGATAATTGAAATCCAGTGGGACTGACCCAAAATTCAGAACCAACAGGAATGCACTATGAAGATGGTAAAGGAAACACTCAGCTTGCAAAATATATGAACTGGAACTAAAACTTTCAGAAGGTTTTTTTTATTCAAAAAAGGGATGATCAAGTGGATAAGTAAAGATGTAATTGGAATATATTACTAGTGGTGGATAGAGGTATTTCTTATCCAATTTGGCGTGAAATCCACTGGCCACATTCAGCATAACTATACAATGTTTCTTCTATACCACCTAGTGCAGAGGATAATTTTAGGAAATATTAGAACTTCAAAGAAACAGAACTTGGAAAGAGTGAAAGACCACTTGTGGCATCTTTCTTCAAGACTAGGAATTGAAGAGGAAAGTCTGACATACACTTTTACATGTGAAATAACAGAACATTTTAGAAGAGAGCTAATAGATAACCTTAATTGTCTTGATTAATTGTTCTCATATGAAAGGATAGCAGGGAACAACCTCTAACTTTTTGTAGAGCCTAATACTGTTTTACTTTTTCTTTAAAAGAAATTACTTTTCTATATCTTACTACATAGAGATTTAAAAAATGTTTGAAAAAATGCTTGTAAAGACAGTAAAGAAGCCAATAATATGAAAAAGCACACTAGAGCTGTAATATTGGTAAATGCTTCAAATAGCTGAGCAGTTGATTGGGTTGTGAATGATATATGTGAAAAATTATTTTTCTATGATCATAGGCAGATGCAAAAGTTAAACGATTATACTATGTATATATATTGATATAGAATTGCTATATATATTGTGTACTGTATGTTCTAGCTTTCAGAAATACTGTATTGTAGTGTACTGTACTTAACTAAGCAGATCTAAATAGCAACTTGTCATTTTCCACAAAGTCACTAGTACTGTTAACAAAAACCAAAAAGTCTATTTTCTCCAATAAAAGAAATACATACTGTTACAGTCACAGACATTTTGACTATAGAGAGACAATGTACATTAAACCAAAGAAAAACACCAAACCAAAATAAAAACCTCACCCCAAAATCAACCAACCAAAACTGTTGCATTATCTTATTCAAAACGGGAGGGGAAATGCCACCAATCTAAGAGGAATAAAATTTACTTAAAATTTTACGACTGGAAATGAAAGGAAAAAAGTTCCCCAAAATCTCCAATTACCCTTTCTGGAACAAGGAAAATCTCCTAGTAGGGCAAAAGAGTTAAAAGAATAAAATGCTACTTTTAGGGCCAGCATAATACCAAAATAAGCAGCTGTAGCTAAACTTTATTCATCCCACTAACTAAATGTGTGCAAAATGAGTTCTAGAAATCCTGCAGTTCTCATGGATTACATATACTAAATAATTTACTGACCAATTTCTTCTCCTTATGAAAATCTATTGGTCTTCTAGACACACTAACCATGGTTCTGAAAAGACTTTGGCAAAGACCAAGGGAGAGAAAGTTACTTGTTATTTGTTAGTGACTGCACATTTGGAATGGATTACTCAGATTACATGTAAAGATGTTGATAATCAACACGTTTCAGAGTATATGACGTGGGGAAAGAGCTGTTTGACATGGCCCTTTGGAAACTAGAGACTCCAGATCTGGAATATTTTAGAGCCTATCAATATGCTGCTCTGCTAACTGTTTAAAGACTTTATAATTTCTTACTGTTCTTTTTAAGGGGAGCAAACAGGCATGTTGTTTTGCATCAATTTTATTCCTTTGTCACGTGAACATGTTGAAATTCCCTGGAAATAAGTGACTGACCTTAACTCACCGGTATTGTTCCAGAGCTGTCATCCCACATGGATGCTTATCTCTGCTAGTGAAGCCTGCTGAGATGGACTGGCTTTTTTTATTTTGTGGCTGAAAGACCAGGTAAAGCTCTGAGAAGCATAATTCAGCCTTCCCTTCAGAAGGGTACTCATGAAAACACACTGGACCAAATCTGAGTGTCACATTTTGAGGGCAAACATCTTATTTGAGCAAATATCCAACTAAGAGCATTTGGCTAACGGATATGTTTTTTATGAATACATGTGTGCATCTACACTGTATTAGTATACTTATTTTTCATTAGTCATGCCACTGCTCCACAGCTAATATTGTAATTTTTGTTTCATCTAAACCCTTTGCTGCTCCTAAACCATGCACATCCACATGCTCAATTAGCAACCTGTCTGTAAAGCCAGAAGATAACTGGCTGTCTACCTGCACATGCACACTTACACACACATACTGAGACATACACACACACACACACACACACACACACACACACACACACACACACACAAAAACAGAGGCCATATGATTTGCTTTTATTCAAAGATCCCAAAGTCTGTTCACAGACTGTGTGAACAAATGAAAGTCAAGGACTTCATGGGAAAAATGCAGAGAAAGTTATGCAGTTGAGTGAATGGAATCCTCCCTCCTGAATGTGATGATACTCTCTCTCCAAACAGTATACGTGAGGGTTGAACCTTTATGGGACTTTATAAGGTTTAACAAAGAATATGGCAATATCCATGTGGCAAAAAGTAAAAGGAGCAAAGCCTAATTAAGTGTATAGATCTCAGAAAGATAGCTATTCATTTTGTAGGAACAGGACACTGCAGAATCAGACAGTCGAATATAACAAGTATCTGCACTTTCTTCAAGTGCCCATAGGACTTGAACTTGGTAAAAAATCAATAATATAAAGTGTGCATACTGTAGAAGTCTGCAGTTCTGTCCACAAAATATCTCAAGAAACCAATGCTCTGTTACACTGGTAGCAGATTTTCCAGGAGGAAAAATTCCAGTAGGGACTTCATGAAAACATATGGGCTACTGTAATACCTAAGCTCAGTCTCACGCAGAGCATGTAGGAGGGATGCTTGAGGTGTGGCTGCATGACTATGAAATTTTGCAGGCCAAAGAAGGCTCAAGTACTAATAAAGTTTGCACGAGAAGTGAAAAGAAGAGTGGCCCTATGGGCTGAACTGGACAGAAGTTCTCATACATGATGGGACATTGATAGTTCTTTTGTTTGTGCAATGTTACTGCTGCTGCAAAAGGATATTTTTAGAATATGCTTTTCTTAAAAGGAATCACAGCTAAACTAATCAAAGGGCCTACATTCATCTCAAGTGACATGCGTGCAATCCCAAAAGTGCCAATAAAAGTTGCATTGATAGAAATTCAGAACAGAATTTGACATTGGGAAGTAGCTTTTCACTGGATTCCTCTCTCATGAATTTCACTGGCATTGGAGGGGCTGAAGTCTGTAATAAGTCACTCAGCCTTTTCCCCATATTATTAAATTGGTTTAGTAAGACCACTTACCCTCCAGTGTTTTACAGGGAGCTGATGCCAATCAACTCAATCAAAAGTAGGAGATCACTTTGGAAAAGGACCAAACTTGGAGCTGTAACTGAAGGTAAGAAATGGGAGAAGCATCTTCTAATATGAATAGACCACTACATCTCACTAATACTTCTTTATTTCTTCCCTACCCTTTCAAACAGGAAAATACGGCATAACATATTTTGTTAGGAAGGGAACATTTTAGAAAAAACTTTGCTATAGATACAAAACATAAGTACACTCCATACTGCTCAGATGCATTTCTGTCTAAAGCAGCAATTGTCTATGAGCCTCTAGTGTATTCAAAGCTGTAGTGTATTTGCTTCCCAAGGAAGTATCTTAATGCTCTTTGCTTCTGGAAAAAAGCTGAGGACAAATGTGTAAATTGTGGAGCATTAAAACACAGCTAACAAAGTGTTTAGAAGGCTCCACAGAGGGATCTGGAGAAAAGGAGGTTGAGGGGGACTTCATCACTCTAAAATTACCTGAAAGGAGGTTGCAGCAAGATGGGGGGTCAATCTCTTCTTCCAAGTATCAAGTGACAGGATGACAGGAAATAGCCAGAAGTTGCACCAGGGTAGGTTTAGACCAGATATTAGGAAAAATTTCTTCACTAACGGAAGGGTCAGGCATTGGAACAGGCTGTCTAGGGAAGTGGTGGAATCACTTTTCCCGGAAGTGTTCAAAACTCATGTGGATGTGGCACTTTGAGACATTGCTGAATGGTGGGCTTGGCAGTGCTGGGTTAACGGTTGGACTTCCTGATCTTAGAGGCCTTTTCCTAATCTAGCTGTTTGGTTATCAGCACTGGGAACAACTAGGTGGATATACATTACTGCCCAACACATTTCTCATCTATACAATTTCTTAGAAAAACAAAACAAAGATTCCCCCTTGTGTTCTCTTCCAACAAAAGGTCTAAGAGAGTATGCCTCTCTTTCAGGTAAGTTGTCTCTGTCAGTGTCTCCCATGTGGACCAAATCTCTCTGTCCTATTCTAGAAAAACATAGCCCACCTTTTTATTTTTTCAGAGTTAGTTTGATGAACAGGCACATACCTAAAGCTCTCTCCATATTTCCCAGCTTAGTCATCTCTGAAAATATGGGGACTCCTTTGCTCCTGCTGCAATGAACTGGATCACTGAGTAGCTTTAAAAGAAGCTAGCTGAGAACTTATTACTCCTTATGGGGCAAATAAGGTTAACGGCAGGAAGAACACTGACTTGGCACGGCCAGGATAAACCCCTGATGGACATGAATCTAGCACTATGCCATCTCCATACACTTGACTGTGTTACTGGACCCGCTGCAGAGACTCGTTACTTTCAGCATTCCCCTTTTCAAGGCCTTCCTCCCTGCATTTGTTTTCTGTCAGCAGGACAGTCAAGTGCTGGAAAAGGTTTTAATTTCATTATAAACTCAAGACTCCAGACAATGTATTATCTGCAGTTTCCCTAATAAGCCTTTCTTTCGGCAGAGTTGTGATTGCTTAGGGGCCAAGATCCTACTGAAGACAAACCTTGTGGGAACAGAGGAGGCTCAAAACCTCTCAGGGCCAAGTTCTTGCCACATTACACCTCCTTCACGAGTTTTCACAGCCAGCATAAATACAATCAAGGAATGTGAAAAGCAGATTTTTCTGCTTTAGGCTCATCAGATGCTGCTTCAATTAGACTACCTGATGGTTCTTTTATATCAGGCTTATTTCAATAACTCAGAGCAGCTGAACTGAAAGTGTTGATTATCAATGTCTAGTCTTTCTTGGCAGAACAGCCACCAGGTGCTAATTTGATATTATCACAGACTCACAGAATGGTTCAGGTTTTGAAGCGACTTTAAAGAATTATCTAGTTCAAATCCCCTCTTGCAATAGGCAGGGAACCTTCTGCTAGACCAGGTTACTCAGAGCCCCATCCAGCTTCATTCTCTATAGGAATAGGGAGTTCACAACCTTTCTGGGCAACCTGTTCCATTGTCTTTACATTTATTGTAAAGAATTTCTTCCTAACATCTAACCTAAGCCTACTCTCCTTCAGCTCAAGGCCATTCACCCCTCCCATCTTATTACTACAGGCCCTTGTGAAAAGTCCCACTCTGGCCAGCCCCCTTTTGGTACTGGAAGGCCGCTATAAAGTCTCTCCAGAGCCTTTTCTTCTACAGGCTGATGGTTTTTATTCCTTTTGAGCAGCAAGTAGTTTTCATGAGTGAGAGCTGGAGGATTTCCTTAGCATAATTCTGTCAGAAGGGTCACAGATTTAGGCACACTGAAGGTCTGGTTATGTTTGAAATTTTCTAAGTGCTTCTGATTTTGGACTGAACTCAACATTCCTTCAAAGAGCACGTTTTGTACCCTCTCTCTTTGGGATTTGTTTTCACTACTAAGAGAGGCAGGAGATCCTAGCATAATACTTACTAAAGTCAAGAGATTTGTTCCTCCACCATGTGAGCAAACCAATGTTAATCGAGTAGCTCAAGGCTGACTGAAATCAATCAGTTTGGGTCTGGTAAGAAGTGAGGGGGCTGATGGTATGTGGGTTATTACTCAACTCTCCTATGGATGAAAAAGAAATCAGAAGAGGAAAAATGGTTTCCACTCGTCCTCTTTGAACTTAAAGGGAAATCTCATTTACTTAGAAAGTTAATTAAATGCTACTCCTCCCTGCTAGCTTACTGTGAACTTGAGCTGTTCCTGAAGGTAACTAACACCATGGGACAGAAGTGGGCCTAGTGGAAGCATTGCAGCTACTGAGAAAGTGTTCCCAGAGCTCTTGCAAAACATCTGTAACTATTTCCCTTACAAGAGGCTATTAACATGGGTTTTCTGAGATGAAGGACCAGCTTGAAATACCATTTTACAATTTATAGACTGGTGCACTGCACTGGTACATTCTCATGATTTACGAGTTGTGCCTGCTAGTCCTCTGCAAGAGATCACTGTAGGAGAACCTCGTTAATGCACACAGCCCAGACACGCACACGGACACACTCAGTAGCTGATCTCTCCTTGCTCATCAGCAGTCACTGAGGTTGTGGTCCTGCATTCCTTGTGGATTCAGATTTCCCAGAGAGAGGCAAACCTCAGCTGAATGGGCAAAATAAGTTAAATTTTGGTTCTCTGATTTATGGTTTCATATAATACAAGTGTATTTCAATGAACAGCAACAAAATGAACTTGCAAAGGAATCATTTCAACAAGGTGGTAATTAACCTGAGGAACTCACTTCCACAGGACAGCATGGGGGCCATTTAGGAATTAATAAGATAGATCTTTAAAGGACAATGAGAATTATCTGCCACAATATGTATTTTTTATTTGGGATAAAAACTTAAAGCCATAAATTATGATGCCTTTAGTTTATAAACAAATAAATATTGTATTAGTATTTATGTTTTTTTAATCTGTACAAATAGTTAATAAGGATTATAACAAATCTTCTCCCTTAGGCTTACTGCTTCGTAATTATCCATCACAAGTCTTTCATCTTCATTCAAATCATCTCTAACTGGCCACAGCTAAAGTACTCTCTCTGAGAGAGAGTCAGAGACAGAGTACTGGGAGAGATGGACCACAGGGCTGATCTCCTCTGGCCAATACTACATTTCCAATTCACTTCACCAGCCTCAGTAGCCATAAGAGAAGGCACTTACTTCTCCTTTACTCTAGTGCTTCCTGTATTGCACCTTTGCCTTGCAGAGGGCCCTTGATTTGTAAGCTTGAATTTATGTTCTATTTAATGTCCTTTTCCATTACCAAAGCAATATAAAGAGTGCTAGAGGGAAAGAGAGAATCGAGCTCAAGGAATGCAGGATATTACATGTTTCATCAGAAGGATGTGTGCTACAGTCTGCATTTTCTCATCTGTATCATTTTATCAGGTGTTTTGAAGGAAGCCTTTCAAGCATACTAAGATAGATTCACTCAAACACTGTCAACAGCAGTTTCCAGATTACTGGGATTGCTATTGTTTCTGCTAAAGAATATTGTAAAAATACATGAAGTTTGAATATACATGTAACATTCCAATATCGTAGTTGTTTCCA
Organism: Serilophus lunatus; assembly: GCA_013399895.1. NCBI lineage: Eukaryota > Metazoa > Chordata > Aves > Passeriformes > Eurylaimidae > Serilophus > Serilophus lunatus. The sequence goes on from VXBA01005938.1 coordinate 513,551, forward strand.
AGTAGCAAATAAGCATTTCAAAGATGGGATGAAACATTACTAAAAAGAATTTAACATTTTAAAAGATAAAGGGGCTGTTTGAGCTGCTAAATTCACAGTGACCTGACAAGCACTTTCAGCTACACTTGCAGTCACGCTGCATGTTGCTCCATGTTTTAGAAAATCAAATCTCAAAGTTCAACAAAATCAGTTTATATTTCAGGCAGTCATTCCTGAAGACCTTGGCCTAAATTCTTTGACGATTGTTTTAACATTGAATCTAGTATGCCTTATTCATTCACAATTGATCTTTAATTTACTTCAAATTTATTAGACTTCATTAAAAGTTTGCATTTCAAAGATGATGCTTCTTTGATTTAGGGAAGAATGAAATCTGAAAGACTAAAATTTGGATAGGATTTTTCTCTCTAATCACCATACCACTTGGATTTTGGTGTAGGTAAACCCTGATTCTTTTTTCCTGTTTACTGGCTTATCTCTTCTGGTATCAGAACCATATTCCAGAATATGCTACATCTTGACTATAGTTCATCAGAGTTACAATGGTAAATTAAACAGCTTTTCCCCAGACCTCAGGTGACAAATGAGCAGCTACATATTTTAAAGCTGGGTAAAATTTTTCACTAGTTCCTCATATGGGAGAACACTCTTTGATACTGAAGACCTCGGAAAAAAATCTTCCTTTCCCCAGAGAGAAACCTTCAGTCCTTTTGTCTAGGTTCATCTTCCCCATTTTCTTCACACCCTTGTCTCAAGAACCTTTGTTTTCTGTATAGTTTTAGTGTTTCTTTTTATGGCAAGTATTAGTTCTCCCTCTGCATCTCTTTTCACTTGTCAGTTTACATGCTGGCATTGCCTTTACCAGTGTAGTTATAACAACAATATTTGTTAACCAACATGTGCTCATTCTCCAGGTCCTCGAGCTACTCAAGCAAACTGGTAACAAAGAAAGATGTCACCATATAAGAGACTCATTTGCTCTGGCACTCACCTCAAAGTCACTCTATGCTGCATACTGCAGCTGAGAATCAGGGCCTCAGTGTTTAGGATCTGCTGAACAATAACTTGCAGGCTACAGAAAGATTCTGAGACTGAACCACCTGTCAGTTTTTTTTCCCCAAATAAATTGTAATGGAACAGGCATAGAACATATTGATGAAGTTACCTATATTGAATCATCGACATCTGATAAAGAAGCTGCAGGTGTAAAGAGCATAAGAAATTGTATATGGAGATCTATCAAGTCAACAGTTAGAAGGTTGCCCAGCATAAAAGAATGTCTCAGTGAAATGCTCAATGTTTGCAAGCAAAGTTTTGTAAACTTAAGAAAGCTTAATTTAAATATAGACTAAACTAAAAATTTTTCTTTTTTTTTTTTTTTCTTTTTGCATATTTTTGTTAGGTGCTTCTTCTCTGCCTAAAATATGAAGTCCAGAGTGCAGCTGGTGTAAGTCCTCATTATGGATTTCAAGCAAGACAGTGTCAGACACTGATCCAACTGAACTAAGGACCTATGTACTTTGGGAGTTGGCTTTGGGGGAAAAATTCTTACACAGACACATAGAAGACAACTAGGGAGAACACCAGTCCAAACACAATAAAACAAAATACAAAACACTGACATATATATGCAGATCAGGAATCAATCTTTCACACTGATCCTGCATTCCTTGCATAGCTTTGTCTATGCAAAGAATGTGGGATGTGGCCCTTCCATTAGACGTTTTTGCAAATGAAGGGAAGATTATTTGCAATGGTAACATTTTAAGTTATTTTGGCATCAGCACAAATTACCAGGGGCAGGATCAGATTCCCACACAAATATGGAAGCTCTCTAGCGAGCAGGGCAGGGATGACAAAACAATACAGCAGATTAATTCTTGTCCAGTGACCAAAAAGAAGGGAAATCCTAGTTATTACACACTTCCAAATCTTTCATTACTTTTTCAAATGAGAAGAAAGACTACAAATTATATCATCCTCAAAACCAAGGAAACATTGCTAGGAAAATCTCTCAAAAGGAACCATCCTTCAGCAGAAATAAATTCTGAGATGGAACCAAAAAAGAAACAACAGAAGCTTGGTAAGAGCCAAAAAGAGAACCATGTAATTCAAAAAACAAAGTGGCAGTTCAAATGATACTGCAGGATGCACAAACACTAGTAGATAATCTCACAGATGACTTCACAGAGCCCCTCATCGACCCAGGTAATTCTTGATTCCATTAGAAAAGAGAGTAATACTAGAAAAGAAAATTAAGAAACATCCTTCCTCTTTTTTAAAATAAAAATCAAGATCATCTCCCTTCCCCCCCTCTATCTGGAAGCAGGTTAGCTAACCTTAACAGTCTCAATTTAAAATAAAATATATATTTTTATATATATTCATATATATAATAAAAGAGAAGATATTAGTGGCAGTGTATGCAAAACAAAAAAGAAAACAAAGAAAAATTACTTTTAACAATCTCACTTTTTTTGTTTTTTTACACAAATACTGTTGTAAATATATTAAAAAAATCAGCATTCTATCTGGTAAACGTCACTTTTGCCCCTCTATAAAATTTTGAATTAAAAAAGTCCCAAGAACTCTTTTTTTTTAATTATTATTCCCCTCCCCACCCACCCTCTATTCCTCTTTCTTCCACAAGAATAAATCCTGATGCAACTTTTTTTTTTTTT